>VMBQ01003664.1:49960-97114 GCA_007657795.1 Dreissena rostriformis
GTGTATTTAAGTGCAATACGCCTCTACTTAGAGTTATTAAATTCATCTTATTACAAAAACCATTGTGCACCGATATTCCAAATGTTTCTGGTATTATATTATAATGCTGCAAACGGACAGCTTCTTTTTCTTTTAGCTAGCTGTACGTTAACGCTGGTTATATCAGCGAACTATTTACAGACAGGGTAGTGTCATAAATCGCTTCAAGATGTCTGAAAAGGCTGAAAATAATCATTATTTCCGTGTAATACAAAATGCTCTTTTTTATTATTTAATTTTTTGGTAAAATATTTTCCATTTTAATTTCCCGCAACGATACCTATTCATACGACACACGAACACTAAATTGGTACATGAACATGTGTTGAAAATATTGTACCACAAAAAATTAAAACAGAGAATTGTGTATCTTGTTAAATCTACATTACAATGACCACATCTAGCAATGAAATTTTGGCTACTGCTTAAAGGAACACTTATTTTTATGAGTTAACTTTGTTTTATGAAATATTTTACAAAATATTAGTTGATTTTTCGTGTTAATTGGACTTTAAGAAACGGTAACTTAAAAATATGTTTCCGATTATGGTGATAATCCAGACTTGAAAATTACGAATTCCAACGCAGTTCCGAAATTATAGATATACAGTTTGTTTCGTTGTAACACTTTGCTTAAGAAATAATCGACGGGTAACCGTTGGTTATTGCGGTAATAACCAACGGTATGGAGTTCCGATGCGTAGGAACTAAACCACGATGGCGTAGTCCGAGTGGATTGATAACAAGCATCGGAACGACATACCGTTGGTTATTACCGCAATAACAAACGGTTCCCGTCGATTATTTCGATTCTACGACAATTCCACCACGAACAAAGGTTTTACTGTACGGCACTGTTTTTTGTCGAGAAGCAACATGTAAACAAAAATTCACGTGACCGTTCGGCTGTTACAGTTAACTTAACACGGCTTAAATGTGCCTTTTCTTCTTGTTAAAACTTATTTTATATAAAGAAAAATTTAATTAACTTTGCTTCCAGTGTGTTAGTTCGGTTATAGTACTTTAAGAAGTCAAGAAACAAGATTATGTAAGTTAATTCGGTAGAATGTATTCACGCGCTGTGCGAGGGAAACAACCGTTTGTATATCGGGGTAATAACCCACGGTAAGCTCCCTTCTCATTATAATGTGCATGCGTGTGCGACTGTGGTAGAATATACGCTATTCGTCTTTGATATGAACTTATTTCAGCGAAAGTGGATTTGTTATTATAAATTTTAATTCTCTTGATGTGTTTCCTTCCTTAAACATGTTTTATTGATTTTAACATTTTCTATACCTAGTATACATATGACCCACTAAGTGCCCTTGTATACGTTTAAATGTACTCGTGTAATATGTATGGGGTATGTTTTTACTAGTACGTTTTTTAGATCTATTACAGTTATTATTAATACGTTAATTAAACAAAATCGATCCTTTTATATGTAAGTCGTTATTATTATTAAAAAGTCATACTTTTTATTCACTGTCATTAAGATAGAAAGGGCGTATTTAAAGATACGCTATAGTTTGAGAAGTCAAACATAAGCTTTTAAAACAAATATCAGAAAGAAATGAAGCAACAAATACATAAAACACACAGCTGAACTAATATACACTTAAAAATTATCGACAACATACCCAGAACAAAAAATTCATAACCAAGTCAAATACCCTTTTATCGTACATTAATTTCAAGTTCTTTCACCTGATTGCACAATCTGAAAAGCTCTAATCGTTAAGTCATTTGTCAAGATATGTCAAGTTGTGACAGGCGACCATTCAGTACATACAAAACACACACACACGCGCTATCTTCCAGTTTGAGCCTTTGAAAAAATACAGGGTTACAAACATTGATATTTACACGAAAACACCATTTGTCAGTAGTCAGTAATATAAGATTTGCAAGTAGGTCATGTAATACATTTTTGTTGTGTTTGTTTCATTCATTATTATGTTCATAGCAATTATGTACATGTTCCTCATTGATATATTTATTTCATGCAAGGCGACATTAAATATAGTAAAAGGAAAAGAAAGTGCTAAAAATAAGACATTATTATGTAAATATAGGATGCTTTACAAATATGCATACCTGCACTAGGAAAAACATAGAATTCATGAATCAAATTATAAGAGGCGGGAAAGATAACAGGTCTTGCTTAGAGTTTATTGAGTACATATTGTACGTAAAGATAAGATTTTTAGTTTGAAGAGGTCTATTAAGTATGTTTATACAAAAACATGCGTGTATATGTAAAGAGAAAACGTTACTCATTCCTGATAGTTGCTTATCTCGTTCTCACGACATGTTGAGTCGTTACAGTCGTGGGAAAGAATTAATCAGCCAATCAACATCAAAGCTCCGAAAGACATCCGCTTACCTATAGACATTCTCCTTTAACCTGGGCGTTTGTCAGTTTTGCAAAAAGTATGTTTGCCGTATAAAATACTTTTTGTATTACTGAATATTTTTTATTCAATTTGCATGGAATATCCTGCTGACCTTGTACTTTTCTTACTTAGCATGGTGTCTGCTTTTTAATGTGCGCACATTCATCGATTGCACAGGTAAGAAGTAGAAAAAAATGTTGTTTTTAGAAACCGATGCATGTATATAATGTTAAGTTCATATTATTAATCTAGAAATACTGAGCTAAAAAGCGTTTGGTTACTTGGCCTTTCATAAAAGTTTTAAACTAATTAGCCATTCAAATAATTGTTTATGACAAACCCATCCAAATGTTAGAATTTCTACAGAAAAGGACATAAACTAAAATAGTTCAATCCTTCTGATAGGTTGTAAATTCAAGATATTCACATCAATCCGAAAACCTGTTGAAACTTTAAAATGGATTCAAACACGGCCGATCCACTTGACATGTAGCTTAGCAAAAACAAAACAAAAAAAAAACGTCAGATAAATAAATAACTATTTAATTATTTACATTAAAATAGTATAATACAGTATTAAACGTTACAGAAAAACTAATGGTTTTAACATGATATTCAAAATGAAAACATGGTATTTAAAATAAACTTTGATCCCTAAAATCTATATTGTAATAATGACACATCACTTTTAACAATCAATTGATCTAAAAACATGTAAACGAATGTTCGCAGTATTAAAGTCTTAAGTCACAGTCTTCTATTTGATCACCGTAGACATCATCCGCGAGGTCAACTTCCGATGACGTTCCGGGCTTTATATCTGAATCCAAGTCCGAATTACTGGTCGCATCCGAAATCTCTGTCGTTGAAGAAATGTTGGATTTAAGCAAAGTTTGCGAGTTAATAGCCGTCTCTGCAAGAGATAGTCCATTTGATAGAACATGGATATTTTCCATGGTCGATGTGTCAGTTTGAAATTGCGAGTTGCGAAGGTCGAGGCTTTGTTGCTTGGTAACAGGATCGCGCGTCGCACGCGTTTTCTTCGTCAGCGATATCGCGGGAAGCGATTTGGAGCGGTGATGCTTCTCCATTTCCCTGACTTCTTTCGTTTGGCTGGATTTCCACTCCTTGTAGGCGATGTGGAACGCTCGGGTGAGCACGAGCGACATTGAGCGCGCCTTTTCCGTGCTCGAGCAGAAGACCGCGTGACACTCCCACATTTTGTCGTCTGTATGCCGCGATATCCACGAAAATATGCGATCGTTAACTTCCAAATCTACATTACAGAAGGAAATGTTTTCGATTGGGAACATGATCTCGGGAAGCTTTTTCTTGTCCAAATACTTCATTAAGACACCGGAAGGAGTTATTTTCACGCGCATGCGCGGCAGAAACTGCTCCTCTTCAGCGTTATCCCATAGTCGCTGGACGAGCGGCGTGGTGCATCCCTTTCCGGTAGCCGTGAACGTTTCAGCGGATCCAATATAACGGACCGTGAAACTCGGATCTTGGTCCGAAATCTTTGCACGATTCTTAAGCCTGTTGAACATTGTGAACGGTAACTGCAAAGCCTGTATTAACTTGCTCTGTTAAAACATGAACTCCAGATTTATGTCGTTTGATAATGATTAACCATCCCGTTGAATCCTCAAGACAAGGTCGTAAATTTCTAAACAGTGCACACTTGTGGAGGTTGAAGTCGAAAATCCATTATACAAATAAATGATATTCCTGTGTTTATGTTGTAATAGAAGCAAATAAATCCATTTAGTGACTTGGAGCAACTCTACGATTTCTGAGACAGAAATGGACCTGTCGATGTGGTTGTTATTATAATTCACGAGTTCTAGTAGAAGTTTACAACTATTCAATTTGATACTATAACAAAACTCACTTATTCGACAGCCTTATTTTGCGAATTCACGTTCATAATTATTAATGATTAATAATTTCTTTTAGCAGACAAAACTTCCAATTTTTCAAATAACTTTTCAGTGCTTTTGTCGAATACAGCGTCGTTCCTTTTACGTACAAGCCTTAAAACGTGTCTCGGATGATCCAATGTCGGCCTGGTAATGTATTTTAGGGTTTAACTATAATCCGTGTGTATATAGTGCACAGCGAATGATCGAAGAGAACCCATTGCTGTCCTATTTTTCAAATCCGCGAGTCTTTAAAACACTCCAAAATATCTTAATCCGATGTCAACAAATCCTGCCACCGAAAACTCAAGAAGTATTCCCGTATCTTGTGAAATCCTTTTCTACTCGACCGTGGGTTCATTATTTCTCCGATGTTAAAACCACGAGCTAATATTGAACGAATGATAACAAATCGAAGCGATATAAGTATTCGGCGTTTTCCGTTCAATTTTTGCTACTTTCACAAATCGATGTTTGTAAGACTTTGATCGGTACGTACAAACAAGGAAAATGTGGGCATTTCTTCCGTCTTGATGATAAGGTATGTTTAAAGTGTGTAATCTATACTCGGGAGGCCTAGTAAAATATTACGGAGTTCTTTTCCCGATGTTTTAATATGAGTCGTGATCTGAGCAAAAAGGTGGTTAATGCATGTGCGTAAAGTGTCGTCACAGATTAGCCTGTGTAATCCGCACAGGCTAATCAGGGACGACACTTTCCGCTTTTATGATATTTTTCGTTTAAGGACAGTCTCTTCTAAGCAAAATCCAGTTAAAACGGAAAGTATAGTCCATGATTAGCCTGTGCGGACTGCACAGGCTTATCTGGGACGACACTTTACGCACATACATTAAACCCCCTGTTAACAGAACGAGGAACATATATAAACAGTTTGCGATTGGCAAATATCGCGTCTATTTATTTCGAATATTGTAAGGCCTTGGTTGGTCATTTTGACCACAGAGAACAAATACTGAAATCACCCCCAGAAGTATTAATAACTTGTTTATTGAACACACTTCACATTTCATACAAGTAATTGTTCTACAAAGTGCTAATGCTTTGAAGCAACAGCTTTCCAACTTTTGAATAAATCATACCATGAACACTATTTACACATTTAAAATTTAGACTTAAGACGATATGTTAAACGCTATGCTAGCAATACACTTATTTTCCAAAATATTGAGTAAAAACGTGAAAAGCATTGTTTTTTAGCAACGTCAAGTGATGATTACTGACAAAAACAACGATATTTTGAATAAGTGTTTTGTCTTCGGCTAGAATGTACTTCGCTTGTTTACACAAAACGCATGCATTCTTTTTTTTCATCGAAGATAAATTGTTGAAGTTTATTCTTTTCCAAATCTGAACAAGCTCTCAAAAGCTTCTTTAATTTGACCAATGGACCACTTGACCGTTCGATTACGAGAAGTTTATACGGACATACGGTATCAGCTCCAATATACAGGTAATATAACCCTTTGAAGTGGCCGCTTATCGCGCAGAGTAGTCGTGTATGCCAACTGATTGGCTGTTTAATAACCTTTGAGACTAACTTCTACCATAATACATTCCGTGTCATAGTACTGTGAGCCGTGTTTCCGGGACACGAGATATTGTCAAGCTCGCAGTTGTTGAATATATCTTGATAGGTAAATCAGCGCAGCAAAATCGATCATTTTAACTTTTACCTTAATTGTGTGTTTTTTCGACGCAAGGGATATAAAACGTAAACGTTAAGCATAAAGTTCGTTTATTTTAGTGTCAGCCGTCGCGATTAATGACCATGCACCTTTGATATTAGAAACCTGTACGTATGAACATCATTACCCTATATGCCAAGCCATTATGCAATGCCCTTCATTCGGGATACATCGACAATCCCCGGATTCCTCCGTAACTTAGACTTTATGTAAAACATAGTCTGCATTAATAGATCTTTGTTCCGTGTTTGACGATACAGGTTCAGCCATATTTGTTATTGTCGTTGTTGTTGTTGTAGCACAGCACGTGTTTATATTTTGTCGGGGAAAAATCCTGCCGCTGTTTTTTGATTGTCGATTTTTACTCCAAGGGTCAGTGGTTCGAGCCGAGGTGTTGCTTAATTTTTTTCTTTCTTTCTTTAATTTTATTTTATTTTATACTGATATATTTTAGTTCCGATGTTTAAATTTATCGATTTAAAGCATTAAATGACAAACTTGAAAACATGCAAAAATATGTGAAAAAGTCCCTTTAAACTCAAATCTGCAAAATATGTTGCAAAAACATATAAACCTACTCACCCTGTACAATCTCCATGTATTGTAAAAACTTCCGGTCTTTAGCGCCACTTCGGACGTATCATTTTCTCGTAAATTATAAATTTGGTTTTGTTTAGAAGCTTAACATCTAACATGTCATATTAAACAGCACCTTTGCTCTACAAATTAGGTTAAACAAATCTAAATAAGAATAATATGTATAGTAAAGCATAATTAACTTATTTTCTACAATTGTTCGACAAACAAGACCTAATATAATATGACGGCATGTTAACTCACTTTTTATAGTTTTTCTTTGGATGCATATTTCGAAGACAGAAAAATGTCTTCGTGTAGAAAATATGCATTCGTAATTTCGTACGGTATATAATTTTGAACTTTTGTGAATTAAATATTGTGAGGTAACCCTAAGTATGTGTTGTTATGCACATTAAAACCAAAAATATGTAATTTGTGTTCTGTTGTTTTTGTATACTTTAGGTACATTTAGAACAAGTTTTCCATTCACGGTTCCATGTTGATTTTATTTTAAGCGTAGAAAACTGAATTTTAAGTAAATTTACACATTTTGTGAATAACTTATGGAGTAAACTCTTACACGGTTGTTTACATCGCTCCATGAAAACTTGTAATGAACAATCGCTTCGCTTATTTCTAAGGATCACTTGATTTCACGTTCGTTAAAACCTTAATTAAAGTTAAATTAGTTTAGCGTTAACATTTAAAATATGTAGAATCTTTTAAATAAAAGTGTTTACTTTCTGTAAAGATTGATGAGCCAATAAATTGTTCAAACCCTTAATTTGGCGAGAATGAAACCTTTATGTTCTTAAGAACCGCTAGTAAACTTTCGTTTGTATTTCAATATTTTTTTTAATTGTTTTACTCATAAGTACATTCAGTACGCGTAGGCCAGTATTATCTTATGGTGTCCTAACTGTCATTTAAATAAGCCGTATGTCACATACATCACATTTCTGCACGGACTTAATGTCCTTGTAAACAATACACTTTACACCGTTTTTAAAACCTTTGACAACCGCCTCATGCCAGGCATTTTTCTTATGCAAATTTGTATGGTTTACGCACTGCAAAAACAAGTATTTTTAAAGTTTTCCACGACAAAATCGCAATTATATCTGACAGAGAACTGACAGGACGATGTAACATTTCTGGCATCCGATTATGGTGAATTATTAAGGTTATAAAGTTACGTTTCTCAAAAGTGTACATCTGTGAAGAAATATGTTTTTTATTATCTCAGGTATCATTTATGAATAAAAGCTTAGTAAATTTCGTAGGTGTTCATTTGTTCAATCAAAAATGCACAGTGGCGTGTGTTGAAACATTGCAATAGATTTAATCAATTTTCGAACTTATACTTTTGTTGTATTATTTTAAATAGTGTGAATACATTTGAATATTGTCGGGTATGTTTGATATAAATACAGCACACAGTGTTTTGATGATCGACGAAATAAAATATGTATTGCGAGCCGTAAAATTGATGTTTTCATTTTGTTCTTACTTACTAAGATCAGCAACAGCATTTATTAGTGGTATACAGATATCGGTATGGGNCCGATGTTTTAATATGAGTCGTGATCTGAGCAAAAAGGTGGTTAATGCATGTGCGTAAAGTGTCGTCACAGATTAGCCAGTGTAATCCGCACAGGCTACTCAGGGACGACACTTTCCGCTTTTATGATATTTTTCGTTTAAGGACAGTCTCTTCTAAGTAAAATCCAGTTAAAACGGAAAGTATAGTCCCTGATTAGCCTGTGCGGGCTGCACAGGCTAATCTTGGACGACACTTTCGCACATACATTAAACACCCTTTTAACAGAACGAGGAACATATATAAACAGTATGCGATTGAAAATATCGCGTCTATTTATTTCGAATATTGTATTGCCTTGGTTGGTCATTTTGACCACATAGAACAAATACTGAAATCACCCTCAGAAGTATAAATAATTTGTTTATTGAACGCACTTCACATTTCATACTAGTAATTGTTATACAAAGTACTAATGCTTTGAAGCGACAGCTCTTCCAACTTTTGAATAAATCTTACCATGAACACTATTTACACATTTAAAATTCAGACTTAAGACGATATGTTAAACGCTATGCTAGCAATACACTTATTTTCCGAAATATTGAGTAAAAACGTGAAAAGCATTCTTTTTTAGCAACGTCAAGTGATGATTACTGACAAAAACAACGATATTTTGAATAAGTGTTTTGTTTTCGGCTAGAATGTACTTCGCTTGTTTACACAAAACGCATGCATTCTTTTTTTTCATCAAATATAAATTGTTGAAGTTTATCCTTTTCCAAATCTAAACAAGCTCTCAAAAGCTTCTTAAATTTGACCAATGGTAACTTGACCGTTCGACTACGAGATGTTTATACGGACATACGGTATCAGCTCCAATATACAGGTAATATAACCCTTTGAAGTGGCCGCTTATCGCGCAGGGTAGTCGTGTATGCCAACTGATTGGCGGTTTAATAACCTTTGAGACTAACTTCTACCATAATACATTCCTTGTCATAGTACTGTGTGCTCGCAGTTGTTGAATATATATTGAATTGTAAACACATCAGCGTAGCGAAATCGACCATTTTAACTTTTACCTTAATTGTGTGTTTTTTCGACGCAAGGTATATACAACGATAACGTTAAGTGAAGTGTTTGTTTATTATAGTATCATCCCTCGCGATTAATGGCCAGGAAGTTTTGATATAAGAAACCTTTACTAATTAGCTTCATTACTCTAGATTCCAAGCCTTTACTAATTAGCTTCATTACTCTAGATTCCAAGCCTTTATGCAGAACATTTCAATCGTGATACTTTTAATATTACCGAAATCCCCCGTAAGTTAGACTTTATGTGAAACAATATAAACGGACATAAAAATTATAAAAGCATCAGTCCATTGACTGATGTTTTAAATTTGGGACTTATCCTCCCTTGGCCTGATCTCGATGGTCCCATTTGGTCCTTGGTAAAGGATCCCCCACCAGAACAATAATCCTGAAACTCCGATGAACCTTTTAACATTTATTTTAAATTTACAAACTGGTTGTTCCAAATGCGTTCTCGGAGCTGCACTGGAACATGTCCGAAGACCTCATCGCTCGTACAACGAGTTCAATCAAAAGTGGAACTTGGGAGTGACCCAAACGCACCACCACCACACCCTGTGGCCATATTGGGAGTTGAGACAGATTGAACATGACATGAGGGAACAATAGATAGATAGATAGATTTATTTCAGTATAATGACACAACATTATAAAACATATCTACATACATGATTAAATAATAAAACAATAAACATGTATGAGAAACAATATTCGAATCACGAATAATCCGCTTAAAATCTATGATATTAACCGTAGGTTTTTCTACCGCAGACTCCAGCAAGGCTGCCTCCATCTCTTTTGCAGGCGTCTTTCGCTTTCGTCCTCGCGGCATTGCGATGCGATACGATTTTTTAACAATAAATTTAAAAATTGCAACAAGTTTCTCCAGGGCTGGAGGGAAAAGGAAGTGGAATAGACTATTATTTATACCGTTCCAATTACCAGTAACGAATAATTTCGTCGTTGTCAGCTAATTTGTTTACATGCCGTAGGTATAGGCTAAGTGACGAAAAAGTTCGAAACTTCAACAAAATAACCCGGTTTATTTTTTAAACAAATATATAAACCACATTATTTCAAACTAATCGTGTTTTATTCAGACCATATCGACAACGTGTGATGACAACCAACGCTTATTAATAACAATTGTATTCCGACTTATGTTTCTTTTGTTAATATCATGTCAAGTTTGTCAAACAAATTATGTACACGAATAAATATAATATAAATTAGTATATTCTATACTTAATTACCCATATTTGTCAAAGATCAGTTACGTTAATATGACAAGACTTGTGTCAAAATGTTCACAACATCAAAATGTTACTGATACTTATGTTTAAACCATCTACAAGTACATACAATTCTGTCGAAGAAACACCGAATTAACGTCTACAGAGTTAATAACAATAAAAAAGATAAAGTAATGAGCGAAGAAAAAAAATACGTCATTATGCTAAAGAAAGGGTAATATTCATTGAAACGTGTATCATGTCTTTTTTTTTGTAGTATGGTGGCAACCACACATTGTGGTTGTTGACACATGGTCACGTGCTGTCACTCAGGCTGTTACAAAAACACTAGCTTACTCTTTGTTAATAACCACATCCATTAGTGTCCGGCAAAATCTGAATTTCAAAATCCCAAATTAAAGTACGTGTAGAATACAACTACATTTATTCGAGAAAAGATAGCTCGAAACCCTTCAGTAACTCGGCTGAATTTCCAGTCCGACAAAAGAAAGGATCAGTATCTCTGAAGGATTGATATTAATAATATGTAGTGTTCGAACTCTTTCAAGTAAAAAGCCTTTTTTAATTCCATTTGCCAAGAAAAAGTGTATGTTTTTAAAACATGCATTTGTTTCCCAATTTATATTTGAAATACAAAGATAAATAGTTTGTATCAAAGTGACGAACTTGTTACACCTATAAGGTGCTTTATTTATATAATTTATGTAAAGTTGTGTTGTACTTCTTATTTATAAAAGCACGCATCACTATAGTAATATATAGAGGATATTTGTTGGATTCGGTGGAATATGGATTTTATTTCACGAGTGATCATAGAAAATATATTGTTTCTATGATCACGAATGAATTAAAATCGATATTCCACCGAATACAACAATTTTTCTTTTTATTTTATACTTTTTTTTTACCGTTTATTCACATTTTAAGAGTTTAACTGGAGAATTGCGCTGGAATATTGACGTCATTTTGTCAACATGATTTACTGACTCGTAGCCTGCACGATAAAGAAGTACTTCGCCGAATACCGTATACCGCATCTGTATACCACTACTAAATGCTGTTGGCTTGCAGCATCTTAGACGGTTTGAAGAAACGATGAAAACATTAATTTGACAGCGCGTATAATGACGATCATAGATACACTTCTTTTTGTGCTGTATTTAAATCAAACATACCCGACAATATTCAAATTTATACAATTTAAGATAATACAACATGTATAAGTTCGATAATTGGTTAAATTTAATGCATTTTTTTTCAACACATGTCAATGTGCATTTACGATTGAATAAATGAAGACCTACGAAATTAACTAAGCTTTTTAAAAAGAAATGATACCTTATCATAAGTAAACATATTTCATTACAGATGTACAGTTTTGAGAAACTTAAATTTATTACTTTAATAATTCACCATGATCGGATAACTAACATTGTATATCGTCTTGTCAGTTCTCTGTCAGCTTTAATTGCGCTTTTTTTTCGTGGAAAACTTTTAAAATACTCATGTTTTGCAGTGCGTAAATTTGAATGAGAAAAATGCCTAGCGTGAGGCGATTGTCAAAGGTTTAAAGCGGTGTAAAGTGTATTGTTTACAAAGGCATTTAGTCCGTGATATATGTGACATACGGCTTGTTTCAATGACAGCTACGACACCATAAGATAATACTGATTTACTTGTACTGAATGTACTTATGATTAAAACAAAATCAAAAAAGATCTTGAAATACAAACGAAAGTTTACCAGCAGATCTTAAGAAAATAAGTTTGTATAAAGATTCCATTTACTCCAAATTAAGGGTTTGAACTAATAATTAACTCATCAATCTGAACAGAAAGTAAACCATTTTTAAAATTCTACGTATTTAAAATGTTAACGTTAAAATAATTTAAGTTAAATTAAGGTTTTAAATTACGTGAAATCAAGTGATCCTTAGAAATAAGCGATGCGAGTGTTCACTACAAGTTTACAAGGAGCGATCTACGTAACAGTTAGTTAAAGTGTTTACTCCATTAGTTATTCACAAAATTATTCAATTTATGCTAATTTATTTGAATACGCTTAAAATAAAAGCAACACTAAAACGTGCTTGAAAAACTTGTTAAATACATAAACAACAAAACACATCTTAGTACATTTTGTTTTAATGTGCATTACAACAAATAATTAAGGTTACTTCGCAATAATTAAATTCACAAAAAGTTCAAAATTATATACGAATGCATATGTTCTATAAGAAGAAAATGTTCGGTGCATCTGTCTTCGAAATATGCATCCAAACATAAACTATAAAAAGTGAGGTAACGTGCCGTCATATTTTATAAGGTCATTATTTGTCGAACATTTGTAAAAAAAATAAGTTAATTATGCTAAACTATACATATTTGCATTCTATTTTAGAGTTGTTTAACCCAATTTGTAGAGCAAATGGGACATGTTAGATGTTAAGCTCCAAAACTATACCAAATATACAATTATCGAGAACATGATAGTTCCGAAGTGACGCTAAAGACCGGAAGTTTTTACAATACATGGGAATTTTACAGGGTGAATAGGTTTTATATGTTTTTGCAACATATTTTGCAGATTTGGGTTTAAGTATTCAAGTTGAAGAATAAAAAAATCACATGCAAAAGGTAAATTATCAATGAAAATTAAAGTTCCATGATGATATTATTGCTTTAAAAACAACTATGATGGGATGAAACATAAAACTTCGGGAAAAAAATATGCACTTGCAAATTATTGACTGTGAATCCAGTACAATCACCACGGGAGCATAAAGGTACATAACAAAGTCAAATACCCTTTCCTCGTTCATTAATTTTAGTTTTTTCATCCGATTGCACAATCTAAAAGGACTGATCATGAGGTCATTTGTCAAGATATGTTCTGTCAAGTTGTGACAGGCGACCATTCAGTGCATACAAAACACACACGGACACGACCAACGCGCTATCTCCCGGTTTGTGCCGTTGAAAATACACTGTGTCACAAACATTGATATTTACACGAAAACTCCATTTATTAGTTAAATAAGATTGACAAGTAGGTCATGTAAGACTTTTTTGTTGTGTTGATTTCATGGTATTGTATGTTCCTTTGCTTTAATGTAAATGTAATGTTTTCTTTTTTTCGCAGAATTTTTATTCTATCCAAAAACGATTAAGATATTACAACTCATATAAATAAGTAATATCACCATTTCCACAAGTGTATAATAGTTGTATGTATTAAGACCACATTCCCACTACCTAGTCACTCATTCCCACGAGCTAGTTATCGCGTTCCTTTCACGATATATACATAAAGTCGTGGGAACGAGTTGCGAGTTACTGAGTCGTGGGAAGCAATTAAGTCTTAGGAAGGATATAAATAAAAACATGCATGTTTCACATCAATGCCACCATATAAGACTGATTTGCTACAACTTGTAATTTTGAAAATCATGGAGTCTTAATTTAAAATTTTAGTGTAATTAGTTCAAGTCGTTCTAATAGTGTGTAAAATAAAGATAATTTCGTTTACTTAATGGTTTGCTATTTGCTTTAAAATATTGATGGAATGCAGACCTATCCGAAACCCGTTAAACCTTTAAAATGAATTTAAACATGGGTAACGCATGTAGAAATGACACGTAGCTTAACGAAAACAAAACCAAACCAAAATCGGTCGGATAAATAAAAAAAACTATCTAATTATTTACATAAGTATAGCACCACTAGATACAGTATTATAAGTTATAGCAGAACTAAGGAATCAACATGATATTGAACATGAAAAACCGGTGTTTAAAATTAACTTTAATTAACAGTAATATATTTAAAATATATCTAAACGCATCTAAACACATATTCGCAGCATTAAAGTCTTAAGTCGCAGTCTTCTATTGAATCATCAATGAGGTCAACTTCCGATGACGTTCCGGGTTTTATATATGAATCCATGTCCGAATTACTGGTGGCTTCCGAAATCGCAGTCTTTGAAGAAATGTTGGATTTTAAGGAAATTTGCGAGTTAAAAGCCTTCTCTGCAAGACTTAGTCAATTTGCTAGTACATTGATACTTTCCATGGCATACGTCTCGGTTCGAACTTGCGAGTTGCGAAGGTCAAGGCTTTGTTGCTTGGTAACAGGATCGCGCGTCGCTCGCGTTTTATTCCCCAAAGATATCGCGGGAAGCGATTTAGAGCGTTGATGTTTTTCTATTTCCCGTACCTCTTTCGTTTGGCTGGATTTCCACTCCTTGTAGGCGATGTGGAACGCTCGGGTTAGCACGAGGGACATTGAACGCGCCTTTTCTGTGCTGGAGCAGAAGACCGCGTGACACTCCAACATTTTGTCTTCTGCCGGACGCGATATCCACGAAAATATGCGATCGTTCACTTCCAAATCTACATTACAGAAGGAAATGTTTTCGATTGGGAACATTTTCTCGGGAAGCTTTTTCTTGTCTAAATACTTCATTAAGACACCTGAAGGAGTTATTTTCACGCGCATGCGCGACAGGAACTGCTCCTCTTCAGCGTTATCCCATAGTCGCTGGACGAGCGGCGTGGTGCATCCCTTTCCGGTCGCCGTGAACGTTTCAGCGAATCCTATATAACGGACCGTAAAACTCGGATCTTGGTCCGAAATCTTGGCTCGATCCTTGAGCCTGTTGAACATTGTGAGCGATAACTGCAAAGCCTCTATTAAATTGCACTGTTAAAACATGCACTGGAGATTTAAGTCGTTTTATAATGATTAACCATCCCGTTAAATCCTCAGGGCAATGTTATAAATTTCTTAACAGTGCACTCTTGTGAAGGTTGTAGTTGAAAATCCATTAAACAGATAAATTATTTTCCCGTGTTTATGCTCTAATCGAAGCAAATAAATCCATTCAGTGACTTGAAGCAACTATGCGATTTCTGTGACAAAAATGAACTTGTCGATGTGGTTGTTCTTACAATTTAATTGGATATTATAACAACATACATACTCATTATACAACCTCAATTCACGTTCATTATTATAAATTAGTTTTTGTTTTCAGCACACAAAACATTCAATTTCTCAACTTCTCTATGGGCTTCAGTCGAAGACAGCGTTGTACCTTTTACGTACGAGCCTTAAAACGTTCCTACGATAATCGAGCAATGTCGGCCTGGTCATGTTTTTTTCGAGTTAAACTATAATCCGTGTGCATACAGTACACAGCGAATGATCTTAGACATGCCTATGCTGTCGTATTTTTCAAAATCCGCGAGTCTTTAAAACACTCCAAAATATCTTAACCCTATGTCGAAAAAACCTGCCACCGAAACCTCAAGGAGTATTCCCGTATCTATGTTCAATCCTTTTCTACTCGACTGAGGGAACGTCATATCTCTTAGGGTAAAACCTAGCTAATATTGAACAAATGATAACAAATCGACGCGATATAAGTATCCGGCGTTATCCGATCAATGTTTGCTACTTTCACAAATCGATGTTTGTAAGCCTTTGAACGCTACGTACAAAAAATGAAAATGTGGGGATTTCTTCCGTCTTTCTGATAAGGGTTGTTGAACAGGTGTAATCTATACGGAGGGCCTATTTATATATCACGGAGTTCTTTTTCCGCTATTTGAAGCGATACACAGAGCGCGATTAATAAATATCGCGTCTATTTGTTTCGGACCTTTAATTGCCTTGGTTGGTCAGTTTGACCACAGCGAACAAACACTGAAATCACCCCCCGAATCATCTATATCTTTTTTATTGGACGCACTTCACATTTCATACAAGTTGTTCTCTACAAAATGCTAATTATATAAAGTGACAGCTTGATACTTCTGCAAAACTCATACCATTCATCATAGATGATCAGTGAGTAAAATTCAGACTTAAGAAGTTATTTTAAATGCTAAGCTAGCAATACAGGTATTTTCCTAAATATTGATTAAAAGCGTAACAAACGCATTATTTTTTCATCGACATAAAGTGATGATTATTAACAAAAGAACCGATATTTTAAGTAAGTTTTGTGTCTTAGGTTAGAATGTACGTCGCTTGTTTACAAAATAAAACGCATGCATTCATTTTTTCATCAAAGATACATTTTTGAAGTTTATCATTTTTCAAATGTGATAAAGCCCTCAAAAACTTTTTTTAATTTGACCAATGTTCACTTGACCGATCGACTACGAGAAGTTCAAATATACAGGTAATATAAAGCTTTAAAGTGGCCGCTTATCGCGCAGGTTAGTCGTGGAGGCAAACTGATTGGCGGTTTAATAACCTTTGAGATTAACCTCTACCATAACACATTCCGTGTCATAGTACTGTGTGCCTTGTTTCCGGGACACGAGATATTGTCAAGCTCGCAGTTGTTGACTATATCTTGAATGGTTAACAGATTAGCGCTGCGAAATCTAATATTTTAACTTTTACATTTATTGTTTTTTTTTCAGTCACACGTTATGTGAAGCGTTAACGTTAAGAAACACTATCCGCTTTAAATGCATTTTCGCTAAAAAGAGACTTCCTTTAAACAAAAACATACCATAAAAGCGGAGAGTGTCGTCCATAATTAGCCTGCGCGGACTGCACAGACTAATCTGGGACGACACTTTATGCACATGCATTTATACCCCTTTTCCCAGAGCGAGGCTCAAATATTTACTGTATTATATTGTACTGGTAATCGTGTGTGTGTGTGTGTTTTATGAGTTCTATTTTACCGTGCATGGAAAATGTGTACTGATATGAATAGATTACACCACAATAAGTACCTTGCTTTAATAATTTGTACTGAATAAGTACCTTGCGTGAAAAGTTTGTATTGATCTGTGTAACCTGTATGGATATTTTGTACTGATGTAAGTAACTGGAAGGGATAGTGTGTACTGCTATAGGTAACCGGAATGAATAGTTTGTTCTGATATAAGCTCTTTGCGTGGATTGTTTGTACAAAAAATACCTTGCGTTGATGTGTTGTAATAATTGAATAATTTTCATAGAAAATCACACTTGCTATGGTTCAATTGTACTGAGTACATACTAGCCCTTAATTAAATGGAAATGTTGTGCTGATATAAGCCATAATATGGAAATATTAGTTATTATCAATATTTTTAGACATTTTGAAGTGAATAATGAGAATACTCTGTGTGCAAACAATTCGCTGACATTAGCAGCTTTTCCGTTTAGCTAACTAAAAAAAGAAGAAAAAGATTCTGGTCGTTGCAGCGTTATAATATAATACGTGAACACATTTGGATTTTTATCAAATGCATTTCTTAAGTCGAATACAATTTGTCTTAAGACAAATTTACCATTGAAAAAGTATGTAAACAATCATTAACGTTAAAAAAAATAAGTAATGAATGTCGCAAAGTGGCTCATTAAAGAAAAACAATAACTGTGACATGTAAATAAATGATCATTTTGCATTACAAAATAATGCAAGTTGATGAAATTACTAACATCAACTGACGCAAGCCAATGTACTTCAAGTTTGTATATTGCGCGTTTTGGCATTATTAGACCATCGGCAAAGCTCATTACGTTTTGCCATTATCATCAAAATAAAAGGAAAATCACAAGGACAACTATCGTTATCAAAATCATTATCAAAACCATAAAAACAATTAACAAATCAGCATCATGGTCAACTACTACAACATTAACAAAATTAACAACATTAACAGCATCATCAACATCAACAACATCTTCATAATCACTATAATCATTATCATCAACAACAACATAATCGTCATCTGCAGCAACAGCGGAAGCAGAACCGCCATCATTGTCGGAATTCAATAATTTTGCATTTTTCGTGAAAGTTGCACTGTAAACGTGTTTTATATCATCTTTCTTAACGTGCGCATTAGCATAGTTATCATGATAACATAAACATTTTGTCACAATCATTTTCAGTAAATGCATCTGAGTCATCAACGCCATATTTCTTAAATTGTTAATGATACTCTCTGATATATTCATCACAATAATTATTTGTAAAATACATGAGAATCATTTGCAACGTGACCAGTGATTATTATTGCATATTAAAGACTATCTTAATTATATTGTATCGATTTTGAATCTTTATTCAAAGCATTGCTTAACTTACATATTTTGTGATATACCTTATTATTTTGTTGTTTGCATATACATTGTTTTCAATTGTATCGCAAAGTATGATCTAATAATAAACGTGTTTTATTCAGGTCAAATCGACAATGTATGATGAAACCAACACGTCTCGTAAGTACTTAACCTTGTCAAAACATGATTTGTCTTAAAAAATATATTAATCTACAATTATATTCCGACTTTGCCCCACTTTGTTAACGCCATGTCAATTTTGTCCCGCCAATTGTGTACATGAATAAATATCTCATACATTATAATAAGGTATACTTAATTACCCATAATTGTCAAAGATCAGTTACGTGTATAAGACAAGACTTGTGACAAGGTTCTTCGTTTATTAATAGTTTCTGTCATTCATTTAATCAAAAGAAAAACACCGAATCCATCTAAGTAAGCATTATCAAACGGTGACAATCGGAGCGAACTCATTAACCTCTACATATCTGTTTGACAAGAAAACATACATTTAAAACAGGGCGAATACGAAAAATGTCATCATAGCAAAAAAAGGTAATATTCATGGAAACGTGTATCATTTTTTTGCATCACCGTGGCAACCACAAATTTTGGTTTTTGACGCATGGTCACGTTCTGTCAAAAAAATAACAGCTTACTCTTTTTAAATAACCACATCTACGTGTGCCTAGTAATTTTTGATAACANTGTATGTATATATGGACCAATGTATATATTTGTACAATGTCATTCTTTGGAAATAAAATATGTTTAAAGTAAAGTTCGTGTAAATATCAATGTTTGTGACGCTGTGTATTTTCAACAGCACAAACCGGCTGATAGCGTTTTTGTCGTGTCCGTGTGTGTTTTGTATGTACTGAATGGTCGCCTGTCACAACTTGACAGAACATATATTGACAAATGACTTCAAGATCAGATCTTTTAGATTGTGCAATCGGGTGAGAGAATTTTCAATAAATGAACGATAAAAGGGTATTTGACTTTGATTTGTGGCTTCATACCTTAATGTCAGTGAATAAAAAGTGAGGCTTTATGATAATAATACAGTTGATAGAATCGATTTTTTCTGAATTAACGTTACAATAATGACTGTATTAGAACTTTAAAAAAGTATAAGTCAAGAAATTCACCGCACATACAGGATCGTTGTCAAATTAATGTTTGTATAGTTTCACATACACATCATGTTTCATATAAGATCGATACATAATTCAGTAATCAACTTACAGTACAAGAGTACATGTAAACGTATGCAGGGTCATTAAGTGGGTCGTATATATATAGACAATGTTTTCGTTAATTATACATGTATACCGAAAGGAAAATGTGTACGCCAGATGTACATGTTTTAGGAAAGAAAAACGTTCATAGCATAACATTTTATTTAAGATGTAACATTCGTTCAATTATTTAAAACTTAAGATTCAGATTGAAAAAGAAAAAGCCCTCAACAATGATACACTTCACATATTTGAACATGAATGGAAACACATTAAACTTTCATAAACAAGTCCACCTTTTTATTTTTTACTTTCTACCCACTTTATGCAACTCAGATTTATTCCTCTTTTTTAATCTAAAGGAAACCACAAGGTCAAAAAGGTATATATTAGCATATCTTGTATAACATGTTTGAACATTATTGCTGCTTCATGATTTCATTTTGTTTTGTGATTATATACATGTATACTTTGTATGTCTTATATTGAATACAAAAAAATCGTTCACAACAAAGAAGGTTAGCGTGTAGCAAACTGTTACAATAAAACACACTATAGATCTACAAGTTCGTAACTGTGTTAGAGTTCGTACATTATAAAGAAAAACTGTTCTTAAGATTTTTTTTTTTAAATTTCAATTTAAATAATTAATCGGAAATATATCACAGTCAAACGAACAACTCACTTGAAACTATAAATAATAATTATTATTTAATACAGTTCATCTATAAGTATTATAATGTACATGGGGTGGGGGTATATTGCAAAACATCATAAGTTAAACTTTTTTTGCAATTGAGACATCTAATATTTTAAAAGTGCAATTTAATAAAAAAATCCAACGACAATAAATGTTAAAATATAAGCTAATAATAAGATGTCTGGCGAGTCCTCAGCAAATTTTAATGTAAACACAGATAACAATACTTATAGGAAAAATTTCGAGTTTAATGTTTCATAACAATATTTTACCCAATATGTTTCTTGAATACGAGCCCGGATAGAAACATGTTATTACACAATGATCCCAGTGGCGTTGCGTATGCTTGACCCGGCCCGACCACTCCAAGCACTTGCGTATCTGGGATGGCACGTTACGCACATGCAATAAGCCCCGTTTTCCCAAAGTGCGGCTCGTGTATGTGTTGTCTTTCGCTGTTTCGATGTCCTCTTTAGCCGTTCATCTGTACGCCACGGGTGAATTTGATCGCGGCGCTTAAAAACTGACCTTACTAGTAATCGAACTATTGTCGGCAAGTTGGATGCACTGCTGGAACAGCTGTAGGCCTGTAATTGTGGCTTCACAGATCATGTTTCCTTAAAAATACAAATCCACGGAAATAATTATTGGTAGAGCGTTAATTTTTGCTTTAAATAGATTCGTGTTCGAATCCCGAGCAGCGCAAACCATTTTAATCTTTATATTTTTGTTACTTTACATTATTCAAAATAGTATGATTTTGTAAGTTAATATATTGAATTTCATGTTTGCAACATTCTCTTAAAATGCATCATGAGCCATCATTTCTTTTACTCCTTCTTGACCCAGACAATTGATTACCATAGCTTCGAAATATCTCTTAAATCAGCATTCCTCCAAGACACAATGCTAATTCTTCCAAAGGACACAACTCCGGTCAAACACAGGCCATCAAAGTACCTGAGCGTTAATATTCTGCAATATATGGCATAATCTGTCAAGGGAAACAACTCCAGTTAACTGTTCTTATTCTACTACCATGGCAAAATATCTCTGACTAAATCCCAACCCGCCACATACTGAAACTACGCCACAACGTATTGACATTAGTGGGTATTAGGAAACAATTCACTGTATTATTCTCTGAAAATATAAATACGTTCAAAGCGCTGATAACGCTCAAAGACTGTTGACTAGACACGAAAGGAATATGAGATGATCGATAATGTATTCTGATTCACCAGACGAATAAAACAACGGTTCGGAAAGCCTCGTCATTTTTTTTTATTCCAAGCCTCGCCTGGCATATAACGCAACGATAGGGCAGTAACCTGTTTTTCTCTATGTCGTATGATGAGCCTCGAAATGATTTTGTAATAGCCTTGATTAGCATAAACCTCTTAGTTTTATTTTCAACGATTGATTAGTTACTACTATGTAGCTCTTATTTATATTTTCTAAGATAATTTGTGATTAGGTTAAACCTGTTCTGTACTTTCTTAAATGTCATTGTTTAACAAGGATAAACCGCATTGATATAAAAAAAATCTTAATTATATTTTTTCTATTATAATGAATCGTTTCTAGAACTAAAGCTAAATGATCTCTTTCGGTGTATCTTTTATATTGATTTACCGCTTTGCGGATTTACCGCTTTGATTTCGGTACTTACATTTCATCGTGACACGTTTCATTCATGTGCTGACATTTTGACTCTGCGTTTATTTGAAACACCAATGGCATGAAAGCGCAAGCATATATATATGATATATTCAATGGACAACAATGGCTATCACAAGACATGTTTGTAAATTCATTTTGTTCTTAACACGGAAAACATGTTTTGCATGACTATTGAAGCAATTAAATAAGTTTACATTCTACCGATCCGATATATCGTACGCCAAACAGACAGAGTGGCACCGCATATAATGATTTATACCATCCTACTTACCCCTCTACGAACCGCACAATGTGAAACCGCATTGCGTACAGGTCTCTCTATCAACCCTCAGTTATATGAACCACATCACGTGAGAACCGTGTAAATGTCTCTTTTGTTAACTTTAAATATTTGTAAGTTTGCAGTTGACCCCAAGACCGGGAACTGTCTTTTGCGAAACTTTTTGTTGATACTTGTTATATGGTATAGTGTAACCTCAGCTCGGTATCTTTGAAGCAATTTACAAAATACGTCTAACGATCTTCATCACACATTTTTTTAATAACGCTATTTAAATGTCCAACGAAATTGTTATTAATGAACGCAAATTTAAATGTCTTAAGAACCTTGGTTCGAAGAATCAGGTATTTATATGTTCTATTATGTATAACGTATCAAACGAATGCTGTATAATATGCTGTCAACGTATATTAAGTGAAATTTCTAGAAATTTAAAATATGCGCCAATAACGTCTTTCATTGTGTTGAAATGCAACATATGGGAAATTTAAAAATGGACATTAATATTGTTAATCTAACGCCTTAACGTAAACGCTCATCAAATATGCAACGTCATTTGTTTTGTAAACGGCTAAACGCATTTATTTCAATTTCGTTATCATAACCTCTGTTTGGTTGTAGAATCAACCTTGTACATGTAATTAATCTATGATTAGAACCTAGTAGATTATATTTCTTTAAGTATGAACCATTATTCTTTAACAATCATATTTGTTAATTTCATTTTTGTTTTACGGTTATCGATGAATAAAAAAACCAGTTACAAACTTTCTTCGACTTAAATAAAACAACAAACCAGGGACCCTTACAAACCGCTTTATGTACTGTTCTCAAAAGCGACCTCACATTTTACGAACTGCATAGTATGGCAGTTGTTACTGTTGTTCCAACCGAATTAACTTGCTAAGAACTATATAGTATGTCTAGTATGTCTTTATGTCCACGAAAACCAGCTAAATGTATTGTTAAAGCATATTTAAAAAGACGACCTGTTATCTATGCATAGTTCTGAATGAGTATATCATCGACATAAATTCCTGTACAATTTTGTTTTTCATATTCATATTCGTAATACATTATTCACATGTATCAGTGTATGTTGTGCTTTTGTGTTTTGGTGACTTAAAGGCCCATCGGGTCGGGTGCAAAACACAATTGTATATATATTAATATGATGTTTTGTTATATTGCACATGTCACTATAATAAACAATTTACTTACTTATATACTTACTTACTTACTTACTTACTTACTTACTTACTTACTTGCTTACTTAGTATGGTCCTGTATTAGTACTGTTCTTCCAACCGACTAACCTTACCATAAACAACATAGTGTTACGCATCATTATGTATTGTTCTATCAACCGACCTACCGTTCTAAAAACAATATAGTGTAACCCTTCATTATGTTCTGCAAATATATTTTCAATAATACGAACCAAACAGTTAAGCGCCGAGTATATACTGTTCTATCGCCCGACTTAACGTTCTACAAACCGCAAAGTGTGGATCTGCTTTATGTTCTGTTCTATCAACCGACCTAAGGTTCCAAGTGTGGCACTGAATTATGCACTGTTTCACCGACCAACATCCAGTTCTAAGAATAACCGATAGGAGACCAATTTCTGTCCTCTTAAATCGGCCGACCACCCGTTCTACAAAATAAAAAGTATGGCACTCCATTGTGTTCTGTTTTTCAGACCGACCTACCGTTCTACGCACTACATTGCGTGACAAAACAATATGTTTTACTCAACAGACCGACATACAGTTCTTAAATGCACATAGTGTGACACTGCATTGGGTACTGTTCTTTCGACTGACCTGCTGTTCGTCGAATCACACTATGTGTGGCGCCGAATTATAAACTGTTCTACCGATTACCGACATACCTTGCCATAAATCACATAGTTTCACAATGCATTGTGTACTGCTCTTCCGAAATAGTTACGAACCACTCAGTTGTTAAAATTCATGGAGAAATCTACAGGATGAGTAGGTTTTATTTGTCCTTTTCTTTCAACATATTTCGCATTTATTATTTATTCAGTTAAAACAAATCGGAAAATGAAGTGCGATTCAGAGAAGCTTAATTCATCCACAAATTTACAGAGACATAAAATAACATGAGGACCTTTATACGTTGCGACATGGTGGAGTTTAAAAAATATATCGTTTTTGTTTTTTGCCTGTGTGATGAGCACATTTCCACTCATTTAAATCTCTAACAACATCAAAAGAGTGTTTTCACAATATACAAAATTTTGCATTTACAAACACATTAACTTCTTGCCGATTATCTTAAGATACTTTCACTTTCTTCGAAGAGAGATGGAGCCGATGCACGATATATGATTTGACAGTCGTATCACAATAATACCATCAAGTGACTTTAATTTTATAGATAATGTTCCTTTTGAATATGATTTTTTATTTTTCAAATTGAATACTGAAAGAAAGCCAAATCTGCAAAATATGTTGAAAAAAAAGCATATAAAACCTACTCACCCTGTAAATTTCTCTACGTATTAAAAAACTTCCGGTCTTTAATGCCACCTCGGAAGTATCATTAGCTCGTTAATTATAAATTTGGTATAGTTTTAGCTTAACATGTTACATGGACCATTTAAAAAAACTTTTGCTAAAAGTGATTGGGTATAAGTAAAACTATAACAACTCTAAACTAGAATACAAATAAGTAGAGTTTAGCATAATTAACTTAATTTTTACCAATGTTCGACAAAAAATCACTTAATAAAATATGAGGGCATGTTACCTCACTTTTTATAGTTTATGTTTGGATGCATATTTCGAAGACAGATGTACAGAACATTCATTCGCTTAGGATATATACCTTCATATATAATTTTCAACTTGTGTGAATTTAAATATTGCGATTTTATCCAATTTTTGTGTTGTTATGTACATTAAAACAAAAAAAAAAACTCATTTGTGTTGTTGTTTATTTATACTTTTGTTACATGTATAACCAGTTCCCATGTACGTTTCAATGTTGCTTTTATTTTAAGTGTAGAAAACTAAATTTTGTGTAAATTTACTGATATTGTGAATAACTAATGGATTCAACTCTTTAAGTCAAAACCTTAATTTAAGTTAAATAATTTTAACGTTACCAATAAAAAAAATAATAGAATCTTACGTTGAATGTTTGGTCTCATTATGAAAAATAGGGCCAAATAAAAAATTGAAGTACTGATTGCCGTCCTGCCAAACGCCCTGTATAAAGGCTTGAAATCGAGAGTACTGATGTTCATCGGTGAATGTTTCTAATATAAAAACTCCATCGCCATTAATTGCGGGGAGGACACAATAACAGACGATCATCTTGCTTAACGTTTACGTTTGATAAACATTGTAAATAAAAACACGGTAGTAAAAGTTAAAAAAAAAATATCGCTGCGCTGATTTGTTTACATTTCAAGATATAGTCAACAACTGCGAGCTTGACAATATCTCGTGTCCCGGAAACAAGGCACACAGTACTATGACACGGAATGTATTATGGTAGAGGTTAATCTAAAAGGTTATTAAACCGCCAATCAGTTGGCATACACGACTACCCTGCACGATAAGCGGCCACTTCAAAGACTTATATTACCTGTATATTGGAGCTGATACCGTATGTCCGTATAAACATCTCGTAATCGGTCAAGAGATCGTTGGTCAAATTTAAGCCAGTATTGCATGCTTTTTCACAGATAAGACTAATGATAATTTCACACATTTTTCTTTGATGAGAAAACCTGCATGCGTTCATGTAAACAAGCGACGTACATGTATACCGATGACAAGAAACTTATATCTTCTTAACTCCGAATTTTAATCACTTTTCAACTATTATTGTTAATGTGATGATTTTTTTTCAAAATTATCAAGATGTCACTTTAAAGTTTTACCATTTTGGAGAACAAGAACGTGAATGAAATGTGAAGTGTGTCCCATAAACAAGGTATACATACTTCGAGGGACGATTTCAGTGTTTGTTCTCTTCGGCCGAAATGACCAACAAAGGCAATTAAAGGTCCGAAACAAATAGACGCGATATGTATTAATCGCGTACTGTTTATATATGCAAAAAGCGGAAAAAGAACTCCGTAATATATTACTAGGCCTCCAGAGTATAGATTTCATTCGGTAAACAGACCTTTATTAGCAAGACGAAAGGAACGTCCAAGGTTTACTTCTGTGTACGTAGCGATCAAAGTCTTACAATCATCGATTTGTGAAAGAAGTAAACATTGAACGGATAACGCCGGATATCTATACGGCGTCGATATGTTATCATTTGTTCAATATTAGCTCGCGGTTTTACCCTAAGAGAAATGACGTACCCAAAGCCGAGTAGAAAAGGGTTGAACACAGATACGGGAATACTTCTTGAGATTTCGGTGACAGGTTTTTTTGACATCGGGTTAAGATATTTTGGAGTGTTATAAAGACTCGCGGATTTGAAAAATAAGGCAGCATAGGCATCCCTAAGATCATTCGCTGCCTACTGTATACACACGGATTATTGTTAACCCCGAAAGTATATTACCAGGCCGACATTGCTGGATCATAAGGGAAACGTGTTAAGGCTCGTATGTAAAAGGTGCTAGGCTGTATTCGACTGAAGCACATTGAGAATTATTTGAGAAATTGGATGTTGTCTGTGCTAAAAGAAATTATGAATACGTATTAATAATGATCGTGAATACGCAAAATGAGATTGTCGAATGAGTACGTAGGTTAAATATCCAATAAAATAGTTGTTAACTTCTACTAGAACTCGTCAATTGTAAGAACGAAAGTATCGACAGGTTCATTTCATCATCGAAATTGTGTATTTGCTTCAAGTCACTGGATGGATTTATTTGCTTCGATTACTCCATAAAAAGAGAGTCATCATGTATTTGTATAATGGATTTTCCACTACAACCTTCACAAGTGTGCACAGTGTACAAATCTGCGCCATTGTCTTGAGGATTTAACGGGATGGTAAATCATTATCAAACAACATAAATCTGGAGTGCATGTTTTAACAGTGCAATTTTATAAAGGCTTTCCAGTTATCGTCCACAATGTTCAACAGGCTCAAGGATCGAGCCAAGATTTCGGACCAAGATCCGAGTTTTACGGTCCGTTATATAGGATACGCTGAGACGTTCACGGCGACCGGAAAGGGATGCACCACGCCGCTTGTCCAGCGACTATGGGATAATGCTGAAGAGGAGCAGTTCCTGCCGCGCGTGCACGTGAAAATAACTCCTTCCGGTGTCCTTATGAAGTACTTCGACAAGAAAAAGCTTCCCGAGAAAATTTTCCCAATCGAGAACATTTCCTTCTGTAATGTAGATTTGGAAGTGAACGATCGCATATTTTCGTGGATTTCGCGGCCTGCAGACGACAAAATGTGGGAGTGCCACGCGGTCTTCTGCTCGAGCACGGAAAAGGCGCGCTCAATGTCGCTCGTGCTCACCCGAGCGTTCCACATCGCCTACAAGGAGTGGAAATCCAGCCAAACGAAAGAAGTAAGGGAAATGGAGAAGCATCACCGCTCCAAATCGCTTCCCGCGATGTCATTGGCAAAGAATTCGCGTGCGACGCGCGATCCTGTTACCAAGCAACAAAGCCTTGACCTTCGCAACTCGCAGGTTCAAACTGAGACGTATGCTTTGGACTCTATCCATGTACTAGCAAATGGACTAAGTCTTGAAAAAACGGCTTTTAAATCGCAAACTTCCTTAAAATCCAACCTTTCTGCAAAGACAGTGATTTCGGATGCGAACAGTAACTCGGACAATGATTCAGATATTAAGCCCGGAACTTCATCGGAAGTTGACCTCGCGATTGAGGCCACCGTTGATCAAATAGAAGACTGCGATTTAAGACTTTAATACGGCGATAACTTGTTTAGATGTTTTAAGATCTATTTATAATATATGATTGTTAAAAGTGATGTGTCATTGTTATTATTTAGATTTTAGAGATTCAAGTTAATTTTAGACACCAAGTTTTAATTATGATCAGAGCGAGGATCAACTCTTTTCTAAACGTATACTTTGTCCTTATCGCAAGTTAAGGCAAGACCTGTTATCTTCCATTGAATTCTCAAATATTATGTTCTTCCTTGTGCAGGTATGCATCTGTGTTAAACAAACTGTATTTACCAAATCATGTCATATGTGTTAGTCCTTTCTTTTCCTGTTCCTACATCAAATGTCGCTTTACATGAAATAATTGTATAATTGTTGAAAATGTTCATAAATGCAAAGGAACATAATGTCGCATGAACATACACAACAAAAAAGTATAACATGACCTTTTTTCCAATCTTACATTACTAACTACTGATAAATGGGGTTTTCGTGTACATATCAATGTTTGGTACGCAGTGTGTTTTCAAAGGCACAAACCGGCTGATAGCGTGTTTGTCGTGTTTTGTATGTACTGAATGGTCGCTTGTCAAAACTTGACAGAACATATCTTGACAAATGGCTTCACGATTAGACCTTTAAGGTTTTACAATTACGCGAGAGCATTTGCAATCGATGAACGATAAAAGGGTATTTTTTTTATATATTTTCATACTTCTGTAGATATTTTGTACTGGATATGCTATCGATAATAAGTGCTCTTTTTCATCTCGAAGTTGTATGTGTTAATTGCTTCATTTCGTTCTAATAGTTGCTTTAAAAGCTGATGTTTGACTTCTCAAAATATAGAGTATCTTTTAATATGCCCTTTAATATCGTAATGTACGTAAATAAAAAGAATGACCATTAAATATAGTGTTAGGATTTGTAAATATCAAGAATAATCGAAAACATAAAAATGATGTTGATTTTTAGAAGTTACTGTTTCTTAAAATTGTTTCCAATGTCAATTCGAAGACATATCGCTAGCATATCACGGTCAAACAAATAAGGCACCAAAAAGTATAAATTATTTTAATAATGTGATACATTTCATCTATAAAAATGACTTTTACAATTTCGCACAGGAGGGGGAGGGGCATTTTGCAGAACACTTTAAGTAAAACTTTTGTTAAAGTTGAGACATGCGAGATCTTAAAACTACAAAAAAATAAGTAAATCAAATAAAAAAAATATATTTAAAAACTATAACAGAATAAGTAAGTCAAATACAAATTTAAATTTAAATTAAGCTTATAATAAGATAACTGGCAAGCCCTCAGCAAACTTTAATGTAAACAAACAAAAACTTGCCGAGTTTAATGTTAATTACACGATTTTACTCAATATGTTTCTTGAACATTTCCCCAGTTGGAAAAAAAATAGTTTAACACAATTAGTTCAGTGGCGTTGTGGACACTGGTCCTGGCCCGGCTATTCCAAGCCAACGCGAGAGCGATGGGAAGTGTGAGAGCGGCGACCCCGGTCGCCCTAGCTGAGCCGTCGCTGCACGCGTAGCGTTCGATTTCTGTATTGTCTTTCGCGTTCACAGCCCTTATCAATCACGTTCTCGAGCGGATTGAGTTTTAATTTGGCTACGAAAGAGATACTCTCCATACTCTATTGACCTGCTGTGCGAATGGTACGTTTATGTCGATGAATATCTGTGATGAACAATTAAGTTCCCTTCAACATAACTTTTGAAATTAAGAAAGACTTAGGTCGGATCGAGTTTCTAATCCACAACAACACAAATTTCATGTCAGATGGAGACTCGCTTCCATGTTATAATAACTTGCAGATGCTTTTTAAGTCTAGCATAGTGCATAATATAACTTGCATGTACGTGCTGCATCTCGTATTCATAACATAACATTACACCGAACAGGTACGTGTTGAGTCTCAAAAAACATTACATAATCACTAACAGGTACGTGTTTAGTCTCAGAAACGCCACACAATCATTAACAGGAATACGTGTTGAGTCTTGACCGCCAGGTTCCCGTCGTAACATTATGTGAGTGATGGGAAACTATCAGACTTTATGACAAATGATTTATTATATTTGTATAAGCAATCACTATTTGTAGTTATCGGTATTGTTCGTACTGCTTCGTTCACGATTTGATTTAGCGGGAAATAAGCTCGTGCATTGCAAGGTTCCGTGGCGTTATAAAGGTGTATAGAGGCATTCTTCGTCACTCGGGGTTTTATTAGTAGCAAAGAAAGGTCGTATGCCCGCCCACCCTTCTCCCCGCACCTTACTTGGTTAAATTTGCTCTATCATATTATTTGGAACTTTTGTGAATTAAATATTGCGAGGTAACCCTTAGTATGTGTTGTTATGCACATTAAAAACAAAAAAAAACTAATTTGTGTTTTGCTGTTTATGTATACTTTAATCACATTCAAAGCAAGTTTTCCATGCACGTTTTAATGTTGCTTTTATATAAATCATAGAAAACTGAATGTTGTGTAAATTGACTAATAATGTTAATAACTAAAATGGTCAACTCTTTCACGGTTGTTTACATCGCTCCATGAAAACTTGTAATGAACACTCGCATCGCTTATTTCTAAGGATCATTTGATTTCACGTAAGTTAAAACCTCAATTTAAGTTAAAAAAATTTAACGTTACCATTTACAATATGTAGAATCTCAAAAAGCGTTTACTTTCTGTTAAAGCCTCTATTATGCTAAAAAATCAACGACGAGTTCGTAATATATTTCGTAAAATAAAGTTAACATATAAATAATCAGTGTTCCTTAAAGCAATAACCAAAATTTCAACGATAGATGTGCTCTGATAACATAGATTTTTGAAGAAACAAAATGCTTGTTTTTTATTTATTTGTGACACAATTAATTCCATTTTAATTTCCCGAAAATATATCTATTCGTACGACACAAAAACACTAAAATGGTACCATGCTAGTGTTCATGTGTCGTATGAATATATATCGTTGCGGGAAATTTAAATGGAATTAAATATGCAAAAAAAAATATGAAAACGAGCATTTTGTATCTACAAACATCTATGTTACCAGACCACATCTGGCGTTGAAATTTTGGCAATTGCCATAAGGAACACTGATTTTTAATTGTTTAACTTTGTTTTACAAAAAATTGTACGAAATTTTCGTTGTGTTTGAGTAGTAATGTGGCTTTAAGATTGATGAGCTAATACATTGTTCAAACCGTTAATTTGGTGAAAATGTAAACTTATTTTCCTAAGATTTGCTAGTAAACTTTCGTTTGTATTTAAAAACAAATGTATTATATTTTTTACTCATACGTACTTTCAGTACGAGTAAGCCAGTATTATCTTATGGTGTCCTTATTGTCATTTAAACAAGCCGTATGTCACATACATCACATTTCTGCACGGACTTAATGCCTTTGTAAACAATACACTTAACGTCGTTTTTAAACCTTTGACAACCGCCTCACGGCAGGCATTTTTCATATGCAAATTTGTATGGTTTACGCACTGCAAAAACGAGTATTTTAAAAGTTTTCCACGAAAAAAATCGCAATTTAAGCTACCAGAGAGCTGACAAGATTATGCGAAATTTCACAGATCCGATTATGTTGAATTATTACAGTCATAAAGTTAAATACATCAACATTGTACACCTGTAAAACCATTTTTTTAATGATCTCAAGTATCATTTATGAATAAAAGCTTAGTTAATTTCGTAGGTCTTCATTTATTTAATTGTAAATGCATAGTGACGTGTTTAAAAAAATTGCATAAAATTTAACAAATTATCGAATTTATACATGTTGTATTATCTTAAATTGTTTGTATAAATTTGAATATTGTCGGGTATGTTTGATTTAAATACAGCACAAAAGGGTAGTGTAATTATGATCGACATAACACGCGCCGTCAAAATAATATCTTTTTTCTTCTTACCGTCTAACATTCTGAAAGCAAACAACATTTAGTAGTAGTACATGTATACATATATCGATATTGAGGGAACTACTTCTTTATAAGCTACGAGTCAGTAAATTGATGTATTACTGCGCTTCGCTAACGGATCAGTGATGAGTCTTGTTGCGAATTATAGATACAGTAGCCTGTTTATTAATCTTCGACCAGTGAAAATACCAGCATTTCATGCTTTATTTGATTCCAAACTGAATAAATCTATTTAAGGTCATCTCTCGCAAACTGTCTTGAAACGCTCGCCGGGTTTTGATCCTCTTTTCTTATATTAACTGTAGGCTGAACACGTTTATAATTTCCCAGCCGACTTGGGATTTTAATCAGAGCACATGTACAAAATTTTGTATAACCATGACTTATTAAGGATTGGAATATGTAATGACAGAATCAGTGTATCTTTTCATATTCTTTTCAAAGGGTTGCAAACATACTTATTAACATGTAAAATACTAGCTTCTCTTTAACAAACTTGTTTAAGAATTTACTTTTAACAAGTCTTCAGTGGAAAAACAACCTTCTCTTTTAAAAGTACACATAAAAGAATAGCTTTGTCGATCGGTGTATTTAAATTCATTTTATTTTATATAACATAAAACAAAATCGTAAATACCAAACTTTATAAAACCACCTAAGAGGTGAAGCGTTTGTCACATAGATGAAAATTACGAAATTCATATTTCAGATATAAATCGGGCAACAAATGCCTGTTTTAAAAACATACATGTTTGCTTTGCAAAGGGAATTTAAAAAGAAAAACCTTTTTACGTGAATTAGTTCGGTTGTGTACTCCGTACATTAAATATAAGTGATGTCCAGCCTTCAGAGATATGCATCTGCCCTATTACCGGTCTCGAGATTAACCCGATTTACTGTAGGGTTTCAAGTTACCTCTTTTCGAAATAAATTGGTCCTACTGTACATGTCCTTTAATTGAAGATTTTATAATTAAAAATTGCCGGACATTCATGGTGTGGTTAGGTTATTTACTATGGTAGGCTGTTGTTGTTTAACAGAGTGTCAGCACGTGTCCATTTGTCAACAACCACAATTTGTGATTGCCACGGTGCTTCAAAAGCTCGACATGATACACGTTTCCACGAATATTACCCTTTTTTTAAACTATGATGACTTTTTTTGTATTCGCCCTGTTTTTAATCTCTTTTTTCTTGTCAAATAGTATGTAGTATGTAGAGGTTAATGAGATCGCTCTGGTTGTCAGAGTATGGCAATGAAAACTGTATTTTCGGAACTTTGAACGATGAACTAGATTGATTCGGTGTTTTTTTATGAAATAAATGACAGAAACTATAAATAAACGAAGTATCGTTGACAGAATTGTAAGTAATTGTAGATGTTTTTACATAAGTATCAGTAACATTTTGAGTTTACGAACATTTTGACACAAGTTTTTTCTTATTAACGTAACTGTTTTTTGACAATTATGTGTAATTAAATGTAGCCTATACTAATGTATGAGATATTTATTCGTGTACATAATCGGCGGGAAAAAATTGACATGGTATTAAATGGGGCACAAGTCGGAATATAATTTTTAATTAATATCTTTTTCAGGACAAATCATACTTTGACAAGTTTAAGTAATTACAAACCTTTTCTATGTCGTCATAAGTTGTCGTTTTAGCCTGAATAAAATACGCTTCTTATTAGATCATACTTTGCGATACAGTTTGAAATAATGCATATGCAAAAACAGTAAGGTCAACCACAAAATATTTAAGTTAAGCGGTATTTTGGAGAAAGAATCAAAATCAATACAATAGTTTTTAGATATTCAATAATATGCAACAATTATCATTGGTACGATGCTAATGATGATCATGTTATGAACATATATTTATTATGATGGATATATTGGATATTATCATGAAAAAAATATAGGAATATGGTGATGATGACCCAAATGCATTTGCTGACAATGGTGGTGACGAAAGTTATTATCTTATCATGATTACGATGCTGGTGCGAATTTTGAGGAGGAGGATTTCAAGCATGTTTAAAATTCTGCGTTACTGTTGAATTCCGACAATGATGCGACTGGTTATTACATGACCGGTTTCATATCCAGTAGCTATCGAAGCGTGCTGATTGTCGTCCTACCACGTGACCTGCCTACAGGCTTGTACACGAGGGTAATGATGTTCGGGCAGTGAAGGTATGTTATATCTGAAATCCATCGACATTAATCGCGAGGAAAAACACTTTAATAAACGAACACCTTGCTGAACGTTAACATATTTTTATATACATTGTGAGTGAAAACAATGTACAATTTAAAATAGTCGAATTCGCAGCGCTGATCTGTTACCCTTACAAGATATAGTCAACAACTGCGAGCTTGACAATATATCGTGTCCCGGAAACAAGGCTCACCGTTCCATGACACTGAATGTATTATGGTAGAGGTTAATCTCAAAGGTTATTAAACCGCCAATAAGTTGGCATACACGACTACCCTGCGCGATAAGCGGCCACTTCAGAGGTTTATATTACCTGTGTATGGGAGTTGATAACGTCTGTCGGTATAACCATCGCGTAGTGGAACGGTCAAGAGACCTTTGGTCAAATTGAAGCCGTGGCGTAGTGGATATGATGTCCGCCTAGCGAACGGGAGGTCACGTTTTCGATCTCCACTGTGGGAGCGTCCGATAGAGTCCCAGAAAATCGACTCGAGAGATTTTCAAATAAGCCTTGGGCTTTTGATGCAATCGAGCTAAAATAAATAGGTTTTATCCAAAATTAAGCCATTCTTAAGGGACTTGTTCACAGATAAGCGAAATGACAAATTTTAAAAGTGTATCTTTGTTTAAAAAAAATAATGCATGCATGTTTTGCAAATAAGCTACGTACAGTCATACCGATGACTACAATCTTATTTAAAACATCGTTTGTATTTTTCATAATCATCACTTGAAGTTGCTAAAAAAGAAAGTTTTTTGTTACGTTTTTAATCAATATTTTGGACAATAATTAGGGTTTTGCTAGCATAGCGTTAAAGATATCGTCTACAATCTGATGTTTTACTCACTGTTAAAACACTAATCATGGTATGATATTTTTTTTCAAAAGGATCAAGCTGCCACTTTAAAGTTTTGCCATTTTGTATAACAAGAACGTGTGTGGAATGTGAAGTGTGTCCAATAAACAAGCTATTCATACGTTTGGGTGATTTCAGTGTTTGCTCGCTGTGGTCAAAACGACCAATCAAAATGACAAATCAAAATGACAATTATCTTGATTTTACAAACTATCAGAACGCCTCGAAGTTTAAATAAACACTCATTGATTTTGAAAAATTCATGTTGCAACAATTCAGTCTTACATGCTGACATAGATGTGACATGTGCATGGTTTTTATCTAGTATATGCTACCCACTACTAAATAACTCGTTACCCGCTCCCACGATTAAGTATGTCATGGGGACGGAACCAAATAACTAACTCGTGGATACGACAAACTAACTCGTTGTTACGAAAAAACTACCTAATTTTAACGAGTAACTTAAAGTTGTGTGAACGACAAACTGAATTATTTGCATGAGTAAGTATTTCGTGGGAATGGGATAAATAACTATTTAGAACGATTATTTAGTCATGATCATGACATATGTAGTCTTGGGAACGACTAAATAGGTCGTGGGAAATAGATAACGAATCAGAATACACGTTGTTTGAGAATAATAGCGTATCGCTGTGAAAAAATGATTTTATTCGTGATTGTTTTTTATGCCCATTTTTTCAGCAAACACTATAGGTTGGCTTGGATTGCAAAAACAAAATAGTCTAATGCCTTATTAGCTCAAACCATTTATGAAATACTAGAAAAACCCTAGAAACCAAAACAAAGTATTACTAGATTTTTTAATTTGAACCTAAACATTATACATGTGAATATGTGTCTTAGCATAATATTTATTGTCTAATTCAAATTTGCACACATTAAAAAGCATACACTATCCTTTTTTTAAAAAATGAAAGGTCAGCAGAATATTGAATGTGAGGCAATCAAAAAATATATTCAGTGACACAGAAAGTCAGTTATACGGCATACACACTTGTTGCAAAATACCCGGGTGTAAGTTGAATGTCTATAGCTGAGCGGGGCTCTTTCGTAGCTTTGATTTTGATTGTCTGGTTATGTCTTTCCAACGACTGGGACGACTTCAAATGTCGTAAGAACGATATAAATAACTCATGGAAACGAGTTACCTTTTATCTATATAGACATGCATTTTTTTGTATGAACGCTTTCCATAATAAAATAGCTTTACCGTTCTCAAGTCAAAGCAAGACATGTTATCTTATCCGCCACTTATTTTTTGATTCATGAAGTATGCATATCTGTAAACCATACTATATCTACCTTATCATGCCGTATTTTTAAGCACTTTCTTTTCCTTTTCCTATATCAAATATCGCCTTTCATGAAATAGTTGTAAAATTGAGAGAAATGTACATGAATGCAAAGGAACATAAAATCGCATGAATCAAACTCAACAAAAAATAGATGACCTACTTGACAATCTAACATTACTGAATACTGATAAATGGCGTTTTCGTGTAAATGTCAATGTTTGCGACGAAGTGTATTTTAAACGGCACAAACCGGTGGATAGCGTGTTTGTCGTACCCGTGTGTATTTTGTAGGTACTGAATGGTCGCCAGTTACAACTTGACAGAACCTATCTTGACAAATGACTTCAAGATCCGACCTTTTAGATTGTGCAATCGGGTGAGAGCATTTGCAATTAACGAACATTGAAAGGGTATTCGACTGTGTTATGTATCTTCATCCTTCTGTGGAATTTGTGTTCTGAATATACTGTCGACAAGTTGCAAGTGCAATGTTTTTTATCTCGAAGTTTTATTTGTAATCGCTTTATAGTTGTTTTAAAAGCTGATGTTTGACTTATCAAACTATAGCGTATCTTGTCACACGCACCACTAATCTTAATATCAGTGAATTAAACCCGTAGCGTTCCTACTATGCAATATATGGGCATACTTATGTAAAGGGCAACAACTCAACTTAACATTTCTTATTCTACCAAGGGATACAACTGTGAAAGACTCCCGACCCGATACATACTTAAACTTCACAAAAACATATTGACATTAGCATGTCATAGAACACAATTAACTAATACATTCTCACAAAATATAAATACAGTACAAACGCTGATAGCGCTCAAAGACTGTTGACTAGACACGGAAGGAATCTGAGATGAAGGAGAATGTATATAATGATACATCATACTTTCTAAATTTAGACAACTATATAGGTACATTTGAACGTATGCAATTACTTCCTGAAAACAACTGTAATATAAATTATAGTCTGCGGATTCGATTTAACTCTCAAGTGGCTTCACACACACAAATGAAAAGGACGAATGGGCTTTTCGAATGTTAATAGTGTGTAGCCTGTACAAATAAGCCTGTACGATTCTAATATTTGGAATCGCACTTCTTAAGACTGTTCACTTTGGCCAAAAAATAGTGCGTGCAAAACGAGCGAATTGAGTTCTAATGCGGCTTCAAATTAGGAGAACTTCGTACTCTTTTTACCTGCTGTGCGAATGGTACGTGTATGTCGATTAACATCTGTGATGAAAAAGGAAGTTCACGTCAACCATGCTTTCGAAATTAAGAAAAATATCAACTTTGTATTTTAAAATCATTCATGTATACGGCCGTCCGTTAAGATTTGAGAACGACAAACGGACGGACACACTTAGAACACAGTTATTCATATAGAGCTCATTTACCACCTACTGTTGGAATACGTGACAGGTTGGGCGAATGTTCATACATGATTTACAAGGTCAGGTCCAAATGATTTTCTAATACATAACAAGGACAATGACTTGTTAGATGGAGACTCGCTTCAATGTTATAACAACTTACAGATAAGTGTTGAGTCAAGCATACATATCATAACTTACAGGTCTGTCTGTCTGTCTGTCTGTCTGTCTGTCTGTCTGTCTGTCTGTCTGTCCGTCCGTCCGTCCGTCCGTCCGTCCGTCCGTCCGTCCGTCCGTCCGTCCGTCCGTCCGTTTGTCTGTCTGTCAATGTACCACATTACATTCTAATTTGCCAAAAGTGTTACGGACGGTCTCGATTTCGCGCGTTATGGAACGTCGCGTCAACACCATAAGCATAACTGTCACAGACCGAATTGAAATGTTTTCGATTAAAACTCTTCAAACAGTATACGATTATTTTATGTTCAGAGTTGACAAATTCATTCAGTGTATGTGTGTCCTTCCAAATGAATTAAATAGTTTGTTCTTCAAATACATGCATTTGAGTGAAGTATAAGTATGGTGGTTTATTTCCTCAAATATAATGTCTGAAATGGTGCTATTTGTAACATTATATTAAACTGTTTTTGTTTGTGATTGTATTTTTATAATGCATTAACCGCTGAGTACACACCAACAGCTACATTCTTTGTTGCTTTTTTGCAAACTAATGACCTTCGTACGTCTATTTATTAAATTCCGGAGCTCGTTTTAATTCTTAAATATGTTTGTATTGATGTCAGATGTCAAATGAGTAAGCTATGTTGTTACCACGACTTGATAACTCTTTCTTACGACATATAAGGTCAAGGGAACGTTACAACAAACTCATGTTTAACGACTCAGTAAATAGTGGTAACGTTGCGATGTGTCATTGGAAGACATAAATCTCATTATAGAGAAAGTAGTAAGTTTATTGTAAAGAACGGCCTCCGGCCAATAATACAACATGTATGTATACACACTATATATATACAGATAATACAAAGAGTTATCCATTCATATATATTAACAATGACATTAGAATGGAGACAGAACATACTATATCTACAAGTATTACGTTCCATTTGAAAAACTTATTAACTGGTTAACATAGAAGGCTTATTTTTTAATACCAAACTCATTTTCATCTCTTAACAGATCAAAGAAATTCAAAATAGTCTGTCTACCATGATACCAATTAAATAAATAAGTTTGCCTAATTTTAGCATGTTCTACCAATTATAAACACGTTAGGCATCTTTTAACCTTAATGTGTTAATTATTGTTATCTTGCCCTTCGGGTTTGTTAAATGAGGAATATATTTTGGTTATAAATAGTACTGGTATAATTTCTGTGTGTGATTGTTTTTAACATAAACCAAACTTATTGTTGAATGAAACATGTTAAGTGTATGCGCAATGTAGGTAGATAGATATATCTATTGTATCAGGATAAACAAAGAATGTCAACATTATACTCGCTTATCTTGATAACTATATCAAATGAATACAAATAGCGGCGTAGACTTTCTCGTTAACATTATAGACACGCGTCCTGAACCTGAGCACAGCATAACACAAAGTAGTTCTCAATAAAATTGCACCTTGACATTTGGTATATAAAATTGCATTATGTATGCACGTGAAAATAGTCGATGCACGATCAACTATAAATGTGACGTAATTATGCTCTATATATCTGTATGCTCGGACAAAATTACAATAACGTGTTATCTAATTTGATTTCCAAAGCGTTACTAATTAGCAATACATACGTACAAACACCATACATTTTAAGCTTTATAAAGCCAGCTATCAGATAAATAAATGTCAATACGGAATTTAATCAATTTTAAAGTTAATCTTTGTACAAAGTGTCCTTCCTTTTCTCTTCAGTATGTAAGGAGTTTGTGTCCTTTAGTACAAATCCCTCTGCATTCTACGAAGAAACAAATGACATAAATAATCCCAACGAAAACATTAAAACACGTACTCGTTAAAGTGATATTTACACTATTACGGTGTAGTCATGTCATATACGTTGTCATCCTATCTTCACATATAAGATGCAGTTTTCAAATATCAAATTCACACACGATATTCAGTGTATTTGAACAAAATATATCGTTCCACTTCGAACGTTTAATCTCCACACAGTCCTCTCCGTTATTGATATCGTTCGGTTCCCCTGATGCCCAGTCCGCAAACCGGACTGCCTGTCCAGTATTTCCCCATACAAAGTGGCCTTCAGTCTTGACATCAATCGCACCAAGCAATATTGGTTGGTTAAATGTGCGTATCAAGAATGCATTTTCCTCCGAGCTGGTCACTTCCGGTAGATGAGCGCCGTACTGGTGGCAGCGCTTCAATCCGTCAGAATAGTCCTCTGCGCCATTTAATTGAAAATAGATTGAATTTCTATATTTATGAGGATTTAACACAGCGATTCGTATTTTCGAAATCATGCGATCTTCCTTTTCTTTTAGAATTGCGTCTTGTTTTGCTTGTTCAACTTTTGCTTCCATATTACGTTTGTTTTCGCTGATTTCCGCAGATAAATGTAACTGTAACTGTTCGAGTGTCTCGGATTGTTTCATGACACTTCTAGCAATATTCGCTAAATCCTCCTTGACGTCTTCAAGTTGAAGTTGTACATGAGCCACGCTTTGTTCGATCATCGAAACACTCTTCCTCAAAGACATTTTCTCCGAACTAAAACCACGCTGAATTACTTTATACACATATTCGGCTGCCTGAATCTTGTTTTTCAGATCTTCGCCCATAGTGCTGGCAATTTGGAGTGTGTTCACGTTCCCGTTTTTCCCCTGAACTTCACCAACTGCGCTCATACTGAGGTTCTTGACAACCACCGCCAAGTCTTGTTTGATCATGTCTATTTCCACCTCCATCATATCCTTGACTGCGTTGATTTTCTTGTCCAGTGCATCATATTGCCTTGTTCCGCCTGTTAGGGTTGCCAATAAAGTCAAACTTATAACACACAGATATAACACGCACGCCATACTGTTACTGGTAAATGAACAGCCTGTATAGAAATAGTGTGTGCGAGCTAAATAGATGCCGGCACACATATATACGCAGCAATGTGCCCTTCTATGATGACATTAGACATTTTCCGAAAATCGCTCCGATGGTAACGCCCATTTATAATCTACAACATTATACTCGTTCGAAAGTACTTTGGATTCGTCGGACAAAAAAGCTTTAAAACACGTAATTACAGTAGATATACATACATCGTTGTGTTAGCTTCGGATTATGAGAAGGCGGAGTTCACAATAGCAAATTAATAGCCAGAAAAAAAAAATCCGTTTAGACCACACGAACAAGTTTTTCTCAAGAGGGGAATAACACCACTTCATAGGCTAAACGTTTAGGTCATATTCTAAAAAGAATCAAGCACTTAACCATAATTGAGCGCAAATTAGGGAATATGAATCAAGAACGTTAAAGTGGATACACACGTTTTTCCGGTTTAAATGGTTCAAGTTAGTATGCTTATAACAAAAGCACGTTCTACGAATTCCGGGCGCTCGATTTTTTTAAAGAACGTATACTTATAACAAGAGCACGTTCTACGAATTCCGGAGGCTAGACTTTTTCATACTTGTAAATATATTTGCCTTCATATTAAAATACGTTAATTTGTTAAATTGTGTGTCAATGCTTCTTATTGTTATTGAGACATTTTAAGCTTATTATAATGCTTAAAATTTCATACAATACCCATCAGTTTTTTTCAGTTTTGGATAAATACAATTTTTTTTATAAGTTGAAAAAATAATGTATTAAATAAGCACAACTTCTTTTGTTTGAACTTACTTGACCTTCACCCTTATAGTAGATCCAAGGCGAGGTCATAATATAGGGTAACTATGTATTCAAATTCATGTTAATATCGCATTACTAAGTAGAAAGAATGTTTTTGTATTTGTAGAAACAGTTGATTTGTTCACTATCACCATGCATACCTCTACTACTTATACTACTACTGCTTCTTAGATATTGCTACTACAACAACGACTACTATTACTACTACTGCTATTTCTACTACTACTACTACTACTACTACTACTACTACTACTACTACTACTACTACTACTACTACTACTACTAATACTACTACTAATACTACTACTACTATTACTACTACTACAAATATTACTACTACTACTACTACTACTACTACTACTCTTACTACTCTTACTACTACTACAACTACTACTACTACTACTTCTACTACTACTACTTTTACTACTACTACAACTACTATTACTACTACTACATAATGTATATAATTATACATTGATTAAAAATTTGATATATGTTGAAAATGTCAAATGATATTGTAGAAATTAAATTAGGACGTCGTAGCAGTTTCGTTTTTATACAACGTCGAAAGGCTAAATAGTTCTGTGAAACTATGACATGTATCTTGCAAAATATACGCAACACATTAGATGTTTTAACAAGAGCATCGAAATTGTTTATGAATCTTATATCCGTCGACTTATAATAATCTCTTTTAAGCAAGGCATGCACACTTTGTAATTAAGTAGTGTACTCCACTTGAACATCTGCAAAACATGTCATTTCTTCCACCCAAGTGTTTATGGAATTCTTTCGTGTAAAAGCTTGATAGCACACTTCTATAGCTCAACAATTAAAACAATGCCCCATAAACACTTTGAAAAAGCTCAACTGTTCGACAAACTGGTTGAAGAAAGTTCTTTATGTGAAGTAGCTTAAAGTGTTTACAGAGCGATCATGTTATCCACGTAAATCCGGAATTCGTTAAACACTGGACGTAACCCTTTGGCACTTACAAGGCCTTTTAATTAATATAGTGTTCTTTTCATAAAAACGTGTTACAAAATGGTGTATAACGTTTTATAAGAATATCATGCATTGTGCAACTGTAACTTTCATGTATCAGATATGCAAATATATGAATGTCTATGATTACGGTATTAGTTAAAATATGATATATGTTATAATTATAAATAATTATGTATACAGAATATATATTTTACAAGTATTCTATTTTCACAAGAAAACTTAAATATGTAAGATTCAAAATTCATTTTGTTATTTTGATTAATCACAAAACACAGTATTTATTACTTTCTTAAATTAAAAAAAAGGATAAGGCTGTGTAATGGTGTTTCTTTAAGCCGCACTTTCGACGTCTGTATTACAAGAACGAGAGCGCGATACTTTGTTGCCATTATTAAGTGCGTTTTTTTTTAAGTTTATGATGTTCTGTCGTGCCTGAGGCTGTATTATGTGCGGACCCGGAGTGTGTCCCAGCACTCACGAAAGTTGGGACGAATTTTGAAATGTCTCGCTATAAAGTGTATATTGAAAGATATAAAATTTCGATGTGGTCTTGTGTTGTGGGGGTAAGCCAGAGTACCCTGGGAAAACCTTACCTGTTCGGTATGGCGACAACCAACCAAACTCACCAAACCAACCAAACTCACATGCTTCCTGGAACGGGGATTGAACCCGGGTCGCCCATATAAGAAGCGCGGTTATATTACCTGTATAATGTAGCTGATACCGTATGTCGGTATAAACATGACTTATTCGATTGGTCAAATTTATGGACGTGTTCACAGATTTGCTTAATTTATCATTGATTATAAAAATGCATGCATTTTTGCAAACAAGCGACGTTTCCATTATCGATAAAATAAATGCGTTGTTTGCGCTTTAAACTAATATTTCGGGATATACGTGTACTGCTAGCATGGCGTTTAAGATAAATGCTCAAGTCTGCATGTTATTCACTGTTCTACTATTGTTAATTGAACGAGTTAATCAAAAGAATCAAGCTGTCACTTTAAAACATTAACATTTTGTAAGACAAGAACGTGTATGAAATGTAAAGTGCGTCCAATAAATAAGCTATATATACGTCTGGGGTGATTTCAGTGTTTGTACTCTGTGGTCAAAATGACCAGCCAAGTCCATTAAACGTCCGAAACAAATAGACGCGATATTTATTAATCGCATACTTTTTGAATATTTCAAATAGCGATAAATGAACTCCGTAATATATGAGCTTCGTTCTTGGAACACTGGAATTGATGCATGTCCGCACGGGCTAATCATGGGCGACATTTTCCGCCAACGCTGGATTTTCGTTAAGAAGAGACCTCCTTTCAACAAAAATGTCATAAAAGCGGAAAGTGTCGTCCCTGATTAGCCTGTGCGGACTGCACAGGATAATCTGAGACGAGACTTTACGCACATGCATTAAGCCTAGTTTTCACAAAACGCGGATTTTACTATGCCTTCTGAATATAGATTAGACTCGATAAACAGACCTTATCAGCAAGACGGAATCGCTGACGAAGAAAACGCGCGCAACGCGCGATCTGTCACCAACAAACAAAGCCTTGATCTTCGCAACTCGCAGGTTCAAACCGAGACCTATGCCATGGAAAACATCCATGTACTAGCAAATGGACTTAGTCATGCAGCGACGGCTTATAAATCGCAAACTTCCCTAAAATCCAACCTTTCGTCAAAAACAGTGATTTCGGATGCGACCAGATATTCGGACATGGATTGAGATATAAAGCCCGGAACGTCGTCGGGGAAGTTGACTTCACGGATGTGGCCACCGATGATAGAAGACGTAAGACTTTAATACTGTGAACATGCGTTAAGATGTGTTTAGATATATTTAACATATTCTATTGTTAAAAGTGATATGTCATTTTTACTATTCATATTTAAGCGATTAAATTTAATTATAAACAATTGTAAAACAAGTTTTCATTTTGAATATCATGTAAATACTGTTAGGTCTGCTAAAAAAATGTAATACTGTATCTATCGGTATTATACTATCGTCATGTATATAATTAAAATTATATTTATTTTACTGATGTTGTTGATTTTTTTTTTCAGCTACAAGTAATTCTACATGCATAGACTATGTTTAAATTCATTTAAAAGTGTTATCGGGTTTTCGGATGGATGTGCATTCCATCAATATTTAAAATCAAATCACAAACCAGTAGGTAAATACAATTATTTTGATTTTTCAAACTATCAGAACGACTTGAATTAATTTCATCAAAGGCTTAAATTAACACTCCGTGGTTTTCAAAATAACAGGTTGCAGAAAATCAATATTATATGGTGGCATAGATGTGACACGTGCATTTTTTTTGTATTTATATCCTTCCCACAACTTTACTGTTTACCACGACTAAGTGAATCTAAACCCGTTCCCATGAGGTATTATGTCGTGGGAACGGAGCGAGATAACTCACTCTTGGGAAACCATGACTAAATGGGAACGACGTACTCACTCGTTTTAACGAGATAACTAACTCTTGGGAAATATATACTAAGTCATGGAAACGACACACTTACTCGTGGGAACAACTTAGTAAGTCGTTTGAAATATAAAACGAACTCAGAATACATGTTTTTTAAAACAACTACTGTATATGAACACTAGAATCGCTGTGGAGAGATGATTTTGTTCGTTCTTGTATTTGATGTCAATGTGTAGCAAACCTTAACAAACAGGTTGGTTAGAAATAAAAATTAGTTGAATGGCTTATTAGTTAGAAACGTTCACGAAGGATTAAACTAACCCAAGCAACCAAACGCTTTTCAATCTCTTTGCTGCTAGATATTTTAGTACGAACCTAAACATAATAAACATGCATTGGTGTTCTAGAAAAGTATTTGTCCAATGTCAGACGTTTCTTACCAGTTTAATGGATTACTGTGCATCTATTGAAAAGCGTACACTATGCTTAGTTGTAAAAATATAAGGTCAGCAGAATATTGAATGCGAGTCCATCAAACTATTCAGTGATACAAAACGTAAGTTATACGGCATACTAATTTGTTGCAAAATAGACCAATGCCCAGGTGAAAATGTAAGGTCTCTCTGGGTGAGCGCGACTCTTTCTGCGATTTGACTGTGATTGGCTGATTATGTCGTTCCAACGACTATGACAAGTGTGTATGTCAGGGTAACGAGATAACGAGTTACTAAGTCGTTGGAACCTATTTTTAAGTTGTGGAATAAAATAACGCACATGTCACATCTGTGCCAATGTAGTCTTATGCGATGTCAATATAATGCATTAATATGCTTAGCAATAAAACAAAATGGTCAGATAAATTAAATGTGGACAACTATGCATTTCTGTAAAGCATACAATATTTACAAAATCATGACGTATTTGTTAACACGTTCTTTTTCCTATACTAAAAACCGCCCTACATGAAATAGTTTTATACTGTGGACAATTTACATAAATGCATAGGAATATAACATCTTATGAAACAAACACAACAAAAATGTATTCCATGACCTACTCGCCGATCTTACATAACTGATTACTGAAAAATGGAGTTTTCGTGTTAATATCAGTGTTTGTAACGCAGTGTTTATTCTAAGGCACAAACCGGCTAATAGCTTGTTTGTCGTGTCCCTGTGTGTTTTGTATTTACTGGATTGTCGCCTGTCACAAATTGATAGAACATATCCTGACTAATGACTTCAAGATCAGACCTTTTAGATTGTGAAATCGGGTGAGAGAATTTGCAATTAATGTACGATAAAAGGATATTCGACTTTGTTATGTACCTTTATGCTTCTGTGGATTTTTGTACTTTATAAACAGTCAATAATTTGCAAGTGCAGATTTTTTTAGCTCGAAGTTTTATTTTGTATCGCATCATAGATGTTTTAAAAGCACTAATATCATCACGTGACTTTAATTTTATAGATAATGTTCCTTTCGCATGTGATGTTTTATTTTTCAACTTGAATACTTAAACCCAAATCTGCAAAATATGTTGCGAAAACATATAAAACCTACTCACCCTGTACAATCCCCATGTATTGTAAAAACTTTCGGTCTATAGCGCCACTTCGGAAGTATCATTTTCTGG
>VMBQ01003665.1:0-57638 GCA_007657795.1 Dreissena rostriformis
TTACGAATATTAATGTCAAAATTACAAGTGATATCGGGCTTCGCTACGACGATAAACATGTATTAAGAGAGAAACAACGTTAGGCGTCGAGGTAGTTGTTGTATGTATAGAACAAACGCGTGGTCCATATTGAATTTTTGCCAGCTGGATTCGAGACGATCATTGTATTGACACGTATTAATTAAATCCGTAACAGTGCAGTTTAAATGATTGTTTGTGTTATACATATGATTTAATACATATAGGATCTTGCATGAGTGGTCGTTTTGTATTGAATTTATTAAACGAGTCATCTAAATGAAGATAAAAACGAGGCTTGCCGAGTTTTTATCTTCATTTAGATGACGAGTTTAATAACTTCAATACAAAACGACCACTAATGCGAGATTCTATTTATAACATGACCAACAAAATGCTTTAAAACACACATGCATTCCCCTCCGTGCCATATAGAGGAAAGGTCGATATAGCAACTCAAAATCGAACCTAGTGGAATTTGGTCCCGCGATAAAATTGCCTGTGTAGGTGTGTGAATCATTTCAGAATCATTTCAGAATTTAATAGCTATTGCGTGCCTTTTATCAGCGAATGTTCAAGCGTTCAATTCGAACTGTGTTGGTTAGTTTTGCTACATACCGATCAGCGAATAATTGCTGGTACATTTCAATCATGTACTCGATGACAATTTGTTGGTTCATTTTAATTGTGAGTGCAGCAACTCGAAATCGAGCCTATGGGTATTTGGTCCCGCGATAAAATTGCCTGTGTAGGAGTGTGAATCATTTCAGAATCATTTCNTAAACAAACTACGTAAGAGTATCGTGTTTGAAAGGCACAGTTTAAATTTGTTTAACGTAGTACGTTGACAAGGGACGAAACTCTTACAAGTGTTGTACTGCTGGTGTTCGTTCATATCGTTTGTTTTATAACGTGAGCTATATCTGTATACTATCTAAATTATGCACACGTCCAGGTCAACCAGTATGCACTGGAGTCGTAAACAATGTGGATATTACACAAGACATAAATTAAACAGTTTAAGACATATACAAGAGGAAGATAAATTTTAGGAATCTAAAGAAATATTTTTTCGATGTTTGTTTAATATCGTAGTCGGTTAATGTTATTTCAAATCCATCAATTAATAATGATATATTTAAACGGTTGCGTTTATATCAACATTCTACACTGGATGCTTAAAACGATTTTTATGAAATGTAACAGTCTTCGCATTAACAAAGGTAGATGTTGTCGGTACTTAACTGCTCTTGCCTGATAGTTATATATCTATAATTGTTTTCATCAATTAATATTTTATCTATTCATACCGAGTAAACAGCTTTTACAAATATAAAATCGCATAGTAACACATTAAACCTTTCATTTCTATGATATTGACTTTTCACGACACATATATATGAATTCGTGTCATCAACAAGGGATTTAACTGATACTTGTATTAATCATATTATCGTGCCTAACACAGATGCAATTACGGTTCACTGGCGAATATTTCACCATTGAGTAATTATATTGTAAATAAGGTGAATTGTTACTCTCCTTTATTGTTCTATAACACTAAACTAAAGGATTCAGATATGCAATTTCACACTCTCTAAAAAATAATCTTAATTTACTGTAAGAAATATTTTTCACTTAATGAAACTCGTTATGTTATTCTGATACCGACTTGTTTGCAGGGAAAGCATTAGACGCTAAGTATTTAATGCAAAGATTGGAGACTAACGCAACGAAGGGTTAAAATCAACTAAACAAAGTCATAACAATACGTTAACAATATTTATTATTTATACGGGTCGATTGACATATCATATGATGAAGCTTTTTATGTATTAAATGCATTCGGCTTAGTTACATATGTACCCTCTATACATATGGCAGTCAAATTGTTTTAATACGACTGATTTTATACTGTTAGCTATCATGTGTGGCTTTAACTGTTCAAATAAAATGTCTTTCGTTTAATCGGCTCTTGTTTGATGATTTGGCATTTACAAAAGTTGTCCCGCCTCAGACTTGTTAGAAAAATATGGAAAATATTTTACACAATAATTTTCAATTGAGGGAGCCGATTACATTTGTTCCCCGGAATCTTTGGTGCAATGCACTTTAGCTGAAAACATAATTATATTGGAATTATATTGGAAGCACATCTATAGTTGCAGATCTGTAACATTGGAACGTTTAATGTCGGGAATGGTCTGAAGAGAAATGCTTATAGAAAAGGTGTGGGATTTTTGTCAATAATACGATTCTTGTCCCGCTAGGGCAGCTGCAACTTGATATAATTGCTTATCTTTTCTTATCAGTGACTTCGCAAATGTGTCGGGCTTACACAATGCCAATCACCTGTATTGTATATTTGCAGTTTAATCTTTTCAGTTCGTCCAAATTAAGCTTGAAACTGGAGCCTGTTCTCGTCATTTCAGCTCCCGGTATTAAATGTCATCATTGACAATCAGGTTACAGCTCCAATCTAGAACAGCATTAGTGTCGAAACCTTTTTGTACTGAACGTCTACCACGTTAAGTCAATATTTTTTGGTCTATGTGCATTGCTGATGCCAATTCATTTTCACTGCTGTACTTCCTGATTTATTTTAATTAAAGTTCGTGATCGTGCACTACTCGCGTAATGGTAGACATCATGTCATATTTACTAACTACGTATAAATCACATGGTGCCTAATGGGATTTTGCATTTTAATAATTCAGTATATCTTCAGTCTGTCTCCCAAAGAAATTAAACACTTCGCAACAAAACTGTCTGTGTTACAAATTTAACGGATTAAAGAAATTGTAATAAAACAACATTATCTAATACACATTACATCACTGTTTATTTCAATTGTACAACGGATTTCGTCGTTTTTTAATGAACCAGACGTATTCGAATAAGTTAATATTATGTTATAGCCCCGTCACACCGGACTGGGGTTCTTACGGCGACCCAAGACTGTGTTTTTGGAAATTTATGATTGTCGTAGTAAGGACGCAAATGACTTTTTCGGTAAAAATGCTGTTTTTCGCCTTCCCGTCACACCAGCGTCCTAGTTTATGGCGTTCTGCGCGTCCTCACGGCCTTCTTAAGAACGCCGTGATGACGCAATGAAGTCGCAGTAAGGACGCCATAGTCGTTTTGAGGACGCAATAGACGTACAAATGACGTACTAAAGTCGCAATAAGGTCGCCGTACGGTCGCCTTGCAGTCAATGATCATTTTCCATGGATTTGAGCGGCGACCACACGACGTCCATGGCGACCTTACAGCGACTCTTCCACGTCCCTACTACGACTATTGTGTCTCTATGGCGTCCCTACGACGTCCTTAACAGAACGCCGTAAAACGCAGGACTTCGGCAACCACTTTGAACATGTTCAAAGTGGTCGCCGTGGGCTCGCGTCCTGAGCAATTTTCGGCGTCCTCTCTGCGTCCTCTCTGCGTCCTCTTGCGTCCTTACTGCGTCCCTCCGGCGTCTATGGCGTCCTCACTGCAACCTGGGTCGCCGTAAGGACGCAGTAAGGACGCCAGTCCGGTGTGACGTGGGTATAACTGTGATGGTTAAAGTTTTTTGTTGCAGCGTTATGGATAATCCTCACTTGTTGTTGCGTCCGTTTGCATTTTTGTTAAACAATTGGCATTATAGATTAAAATAACTTGTTATAAAACCTTTTGATTAAGCATACGATACACAAACATTAATTATCTTAGACCAGTCAAAATATATCAGTGGCGTTAATACTGCTGCCATAATACTCAGAATCGAGTAATCTAACATTCCGTAAAAACAATTAATTGCACCAAAATACGTTTTTTGACAATTTGAGTTTGATTTATGAATATTACCATTTCACAAAATAATACTGCAAAATTATAAGACAGATACATAGAGAACGTGTTATTTTTTTTAAATTAAAACACAAGTTTAACACAACAGTTCAGAGACCGGCATTAACACACGATTGATTGTTAAATCAACGTCCAAATTAATTACATATGTACACAAGTTTTAAGTAATTTTCTACTTTAAATAATCGACCCAATTCGGCTCATAAACATTTCTTCCGATGACACGAATGGAGTTTAAATAATATTTATATTACAGTCAAAAATGAAAGAGAACATGAATAACTTAAGTCAACGGAATTGTCACTAATATTTGTTTTATTAATAACACATTTGATTAAATGGATTAGCAAATGTATATTTCATTCCGTAACCTAACGTTTTGCCTTCTCTGGATTTAAAGTAATGATACTATAAGTCAATACTACATTTAAAGTGTTACTTTGATGTATGCGTGGAAGTAAGTACAGTACATTAGTTTCATTATCAGCTGTTTTAATAAACTTGTTCTCAGACGCTGATGATAGCCTCGTTGATGATATGCATAACTACCACAAACAATTATAAATATAGAACATAAATACGAACATTAAGTACACCTATTTGTTCAGGACAACTTTTATATGATATATTATCGTTCATATGTACACGCATTGATATAAGATAGACAAAAGTAAATAAACGATATATAACATTGTTTGTTAACAATATAAATATTAATCATTAACAACAATTAAAGGATGTTAGCATATAAATATGACTTTATTGAACACAACTATACAACTATACTACATAAATATGGGGCACATTAAATATAATTCAAATTTATTCGCGATTCTATCCAATTCATGATTATTCAAACGTGTATATTAGTGACTTATTGTGAGATACGTGTAAGGCTCATTTTGGCGTTCATAATGATATACAATCCATTTTTTGTATTGACAGTTCACAGGCGGTGACTCCATTTAATCGTAGATTGTATAGTTTGTGATGTGTTGTATGTATTGGCCTGTACTTTATTCAATATGTCACTCATCTTTAAAAACAAAAAAGCTTATGACACCGGGAACTTCTCTCTTGATAACGTTTCTCGAGTCTCGTCATTCCAATATTTAATATGCATGTCATGCGGTCTTTAATTAGAATGAACTCTACTCATCGCATGTATGATATGCGCAAATTAAACAGCTTTCTTCATTCCTGGAATTATTTTTTTCTAACGCGCGATTGACGTCAATCACATGTGCTTAGCTAAAACACCACGCCATTAAGTAACGAATACTAATAGTAAGAACATGTGCCAGTTAATAATAGAGAAAGGTAACTGTTGAAACGGATGTGTTACTGTTAAGAAGACGTTGCCTCTAAATGTGACCTTGGTTTAATTTGCAACATTACTTGAGCCAGTATCGCCTGTCAATATACCTGACCGCCCATCGAGGACTTAAGCACAATACTTAATTAACTGAACATGTGTTTATATTTGACATAGGTTTCCATTCTAAGATGGCTTTGCAACGCCCAAGTTATGTAACGATATTTTACCTCGGTAGTTTTTTTTTAACTACGGGTATAGTATTATAACTATTAAAGTAGTTTACGATGTTTGCAAGATTTGCGAGTACTCACATGCACCGATAAAGTCTGCAACAAAGTCTTACGATAATTACTCACCTTGATATTGGATGAGACGAAACAAAAGTGAATTAAATATACGACTATGTCGTGAGTTAAATGTTAGCGTAAGACCGTTGATATCCCCCAGACGATAGACGACATTGTTTCCTGATGAAGGTCGCACAACCAAAACCTTTCAGACAACAGTAAAAGGATATCGCTTGACCACCTTTTGAATGAACATTTTGGTGATAAAGTTGTTTGAATTCAATCAATATTAATTGTATGACACATACTTTAAATGTTCTTAATTCAAATACCATGAACAAACATTGTTTTTATTGAGGTTCAGTTGAATTGTTTGATGCAACAAACCGCTTGTTGTATTCTGCTATCGGTGTAAAAAAATAACAGTACCACAATAAGAACATCCGAACTGTAACTCAGCTGTACCGAGAAACATATGTACGTTTAACCTTCTAATATCATTAACAATGTGTTTATGCGGTTAGAATAGTTTGCGTTTTTGTTTTTTGTTTAAAACAAGTCGAGAACAGAGCTCGTAGATATTACATTGTGTGCAACTTGGTGCTAAGAAAGCCTTGAAGTTGTTAATTCTAAGTGTATGCGCTTTTGGGATGACATTAACACTTTCCTTATGCTGTTTGCTTTCGGAAAGAGTTTAGAGTGATGTATCAACTATAAATGACCTCAATATGTCGAAGTGCAATAATAACAAAATCTGCATTGGAAAATATTCTAGTCAGAGTAAATGAAAATAGTTTGAAGAATACTTAAATAATGAACCCAGCATCGATTTATGCGGATGCACACTTTACAAATGACAAAAATGAAATGCAGCTTTATAGTTGAAAAGAAAACGACAAAAATAAGACACATTAGCAGACGGAAATTGATAAGGTTATATATTTATAATGTTCTATTCCATTAAGGGTCATCTATATTTCAAATATAATCATGCATTTACTTATTGAGTAAAAAATATTTAAATACACCCTTTGTATAACTTAGCACGAATTTCTTTAATACTGAAATACTGAAATACTTCCTTAGTTTTAATTACCAAGAAAATATTTAATAATGACCAATGCGACACGCAAATGTAAGAGTGTAAACTTGCTGATATGTTTAATTGACAACAAATAAAACAGTAGGATTGTACACTTACAGCCATGTCATAACTGAAAACACTTGTAAGTTTGCAGCAAAGTTTTAAATATTTTATCTAATTTAAATACTAGTGCATCTGCACATTATGCTTGTTGTTTGATGCGCTTCTATGCAGAGGTCTTCGTCAATGAAGTTCTCTTTATGTTGCCAATTTCAATAAAAAATGGTTTATGTTTGTAACTAAACTGACGTTCTATCTATGTTTCCGCTTCACTCAACGTCTTTACATGTTTGCTAATTCACAAACTTCTCAAAATAATTTCAATTACGCTACACTTCTTCAAACGTTTACTGGTACATTAGAGTATGCACTATGTCGACAAACAAACAGCACTTCTTCAAACGTGTAAAAGTGCAGTAGATTGTTGTTTTACCTGCACCGTAATTCTACATGTAAGTGTGTTTCCAGCTCCACGTAACGGCTCTTAATGAAGATTTCGCAAATATTTGTTTGTTTGCAAATGTATCATGAACATGGTAGCTCTGAAAATAACTACGTTGACTTATTGCAAGTCATGGCAATGTGTATTTTGTCAGACATATTAAATGTATGATACTCGACATGCTATATAATGTTCATCATTTAGCGACAACCACATTGTTCCTGTTGGCGAGTCGGCTAAGGACCTTACAGCGGCTGATGCGTCAACGTCAGTCGATTCCATCTCAATCATATTCGTATCCTGTTCCAACTTAAAACTTCTAAAGTATCGCAACTACCACTGCGGTGTTGACTCGTCCTTCTAGACGTACGCAAATGCCCTATGGTTGTCAAGACATTCTTGGCCGCTTTTCTGAAAGGTCGATTCCTTGCTATGTAGATAATCGGGTTCCAAATGATGGAACACTTTGCAACCGCTGATGATGCTACCCAAAGCCATGTAGGGATAGCGTCCGTATGTGACGTTTTGCTGAGAAAAACTATCATAGAGTACGGTAGCCATGATATTACGAAAGCTCCCGGAAAAATTACAGTAAGTTAAACATATACTTTAACAGTTTTTGACATTACATAAAATATCAAATTTTCACAGAAAATACTATTAAAACTAGTTGCATGACAATGCTAATTCCAACAAATAATACTCGTTACATCCACATAGCGTCCTAACATAGCGTAATTAGCAGTCATCTTTTAGGGTAGACAAAAACAACAGCAACCATTTGTTTTCATATATTTGTAAATGACAATTATCTTGACCCTTACCGGTTCTCCATGACCCGGTTATAGAAACCTGTTGCTCTCTTGATTTTCTTCCCCGTCGATTGCTTAGACTCACTAAACTTCGTTTTCTCGTCTCAATTACCTACAAACATTCCAAGAGTCAATCGATTTTATAAAAATGTCTCACATTATTTGCAGTATTTGTCATATGCAGATATATTTTCATATTGTATATTGATTGCATTATTTGTGTTCAATGACGGAAACAGGGAGTATCTTTATTTACACTGACGCATTCTTGCTATTCTTAAGGGCAATGGTACACTAATAGGTATGTTCTTTTACCCTACAGCTACATGATATTATAGAAGCAAACTCGTGTAAACGTTTGCTTTACATTCCTACCTTGCTTAACACTGTATGTAATGTACATAGCAGACCACTTTGTTGGCATTGTATATGCAGTTAAGATTTAACTCGTAAACATGCATCAGCATCCTCATTAATTTGTTCTAATATTTAAATAAATACATTCATTGAAGCACTACATTTCAAATAAATGTTCCGTATAAGCATCAACGGAGTAAGTTATTACTCCGATACATTGATCTGTGTGTAACTGAATGAAAAATACATCGCTAAACTGCACGCGCTTGCCTGCTGGCATAACCTCGCTGAATTGCATCATTCATCTAATTAAAGGACGCTAGTGCCTGGGAATTTTGAAACGCAGTTGCAATAATATGTGACGTTGTTGTGTGTTTAGGATGGATTATAATAATACAAGTTCTAGAATATATGGCTCGAATGAAACGGTAAGATTGCATTCAATATTTATGTATTAATGTCGAATGTACTCGAATTTTTCGATGTTTAAACTAAATCGTGGTTTTAACAATTTACGGATTGCAACAAGTGTCAGTGACTTAAAAGAGTGTTTTATCTAAAAATTTCGGTTCATTGTTCTGTTACTTTTCGACACACATTAACGTAGAGTGTAAAGGGTAATGTCTTTGCTGAATGAGTCGTTCCTATGTTAGTTGATAAAAGACTGCCTATCCACGAATAATTTCCTTTGCAAACATCATCTGTTTTTAAACAGAAAAGGGAGATGGCGATGAACATTTATTGTGTATGCCGTATGAATTCTCATCTCATCATGAAAGCAAAGAAAACTGAATGAAAATTTCCATAAAAAAACTTTGATGTTTGGAACTTTGGAGAGCATTAGCCAAAATATCTTCGACTTAAATCGGCCAGTTAGTAAAAAGTGAGTCAAACGAAGAATTGTTTACATACTTAAATTAACAATATCGGCTGGCATAAATGCTGCATCATGCTACCCACAAATAATTGCCAATAAAAACTTCATCTTTTTTTAAACAGAAAAGGGAGATGGAGATGAACATATATAGTGTGTATGCCGTATGAATTTTCATCTCATCATGAAAGCAAAAAAAAACTGCATGAAGATTGTTTCGAAAGGGTAAGCCTCAATGATGCCTTTTTTGTAAACAGATATATATATANGCGAACTTATTGGGCCTGTAGTCTTATACCCACATATTAGGACCTACCAGAAATAGTGGTGCTGGGGACAATTACAGGATTTCAACTGTCTTACTTTTGCTTTGATAGAACATGTATACCAATATATATATATCAGTACATCTTTGCAGAAGAGTTTAAGCCTCACAATACCAAGTTACTGGGTCAGACCCAATGTATAGTTGGGCTTTGGCCCAATAATGATGTATACATTGTTGTTCCAATGTTACAACCGGCGGCAACTTATTGTTAAAGGTTTTAACAACACTTTTCAACGCAATGGCAATACACGAATATTGTCCAGGTGATCTTAAAAAAGGCATTATAACAGTTATGGACAAAGGTGGCGATAAAAACAAGAAAGACCCTGGTAGTTACAGAGCCATATCATTATGCTCGACCGTTCTCAAACTCTACAAAAAAGTGCTACTTGATTTAACAGAACAAAGTAAATGGGAATCTTTCAGTCCGTTACAATGCGGCTTCCAGAAAAATGTAAGTTGTCTTACGAGCGCGTTTATGGTACGTGAATGCATCAACTACGCACGTGATAATAAATTGTATCTATGCATTTGCTATCCAGACGTCAAAATGGCATTTGGCTATGTACCCCATAGTTTCCTACTTTTGAAACTTAACAAAACCGGCATCGACCTGAAATTATTCAATATATACTGTAACCTACTCGAAAACACACGCAGTAGTGTTAACACTCACGGAATAACGTCTCAATGGTTTAATATATTACAAGGCGCAAAACAAGGCCAAGTCAGCAGCGCTTTTATGTATAGTCTATTTATAAATAATCTTTTGGAAATTTCTCGACAGAGTGGAGTCTGGTCTTAAAATTAATAACACTAGTTTTTCATGCCCCACTTCAGCTGATGATATGGTTCTCAGGTCGTTGACAAAAACCCGGTCTCGATGAACTAATGCAGTGTTGTTTCAAGAACTCGCAATAGGAACGGTACCTGTACAAAGCATCTAAATACAAAGTCGTTGTCTACAATGAAACTCCGATCCGCTACAAATCACTATCGCGCATATGGCACCTCGGACAGGAAGTAGTAAGCGAAGCGACTACTTATGTACAACTAGGTGTTCTGAGCGACAAATATGGCGACCTTAATAAAGCCACCAATTTAGCTTGTTCAAATATGCGCCAAACGTTCTTCAGCTTAGTAGAATCTGGCCTCCACCGCGGATGCATACATCCGTTAACATCGAGGAAAATGTATGAATCAATTGTTCTACCAAAAGCTTTATACGGGTGCGAATTCTGGAACAACATGACTGCCTCACAAACTGTATCTCTTGAAAGAGCTCATCGGCAGTGCATTAAGCACATGCAAGCTATGCCTCAATCTACACGTACTTTGAATATGTACCACAAGTGACATGGCGTAAAATCCTCATTTAGAAACCGACATCGATTGATTGAGGACTCGTTAGTTAAACTCACTCTCAATTCATACTCATTTTAGACCTTTATGGAATTGTTTATAAGCTTTTTCCAAACATTTATACTAATACATTCTGCATTATGTAAGTGATTCGTTAAACATGTGTTAAGGCATATTTTCCAAGCATTCTGTATATGTCGGGGATGAAACCAGTTACTTTGTGTGGTACGGACATATATGTCACCAGACGTTGGTTAAAGATGATTTGTATACATGTGGTCGTATCTAACACGCATAGTTGACCAAAAAGTAGTAGCTTCCTTTTGTCAATAATTGATTCTATTGGATGAATGCCAATAAAGGATAGCGCTATATCTGATATACAGGGATTTATTACCCCAATTCTTCTCTGCTGTACTAGTTTTATGTAGATTATTCTCAAAAAAAGTAAATGTTCTTTGTCAAAACTGCAAACTATTCACTGACGAAATAGCAGTTCATACTATTTCTTTGTGCTGCAGTTGAGAACACATGCTTCATTCTCTGGAATTTTCATTATAGAGTCACTTGGTAAAAATGCCTAATTGTAATAGTCTATGTGCATTTAGCCCTGAACAACAAATTATTGAAATGATTAGGGGCTCCCAGCATTTAATCTCGGAGAATCAGATAGAATGCTGATTTTTTCAAAGGTTCTTAACTTCGTTCATACATTGTCGACTATCATCAGGCATCTGTTTGTGAAAAAAAGATTAAAACTTTTAACACTGAGGTATCTACATATGCATTGCATTACTCAAGGATCTAGAAACAAGAGTTTTACTGTTAAACTTTAAACATTAAGAAGTAATGCATTTCTCAAATTGTCTTATTTCACTAAATTTGTATTATTACCATGTAAATATTGTAAATATTGCTTAATTCACTTTCAACATTTACTTTATAACATGTTCACCTATTCAGCTTGTTTGTAATGTGTTTGTTCGTTTTCACGAATGTATTTATACAAATCTATTCATCTGTAACTATGTCTCCTCTAACGAAGGAATAAAATAATATCTATCTATCGAGTATATATATGACCCAATAATGGTATATAAAACGATGGTCCAATAATGTTATATATATGGCCCAATAATTGTATAAACATGACCCAGTAATGATATATAAAAAGGTGACCCAATATTAGTATATACTCATGACCCAGTAATGGTATATACATGTACATAACCAAATAACGGTATACAAATGATGACTCAATAATGATATATTATACAATTATTGACTGGTGTTGAAACAAATACGATAGCAAGAGTTATGGTTCTTGTGCACTGCAATCGTCAATGAGATCTTTCTACCTGTGAAGTTTCAAGTTTGTATCTCTGATACTTTTTGAGATATGCTCCGGACAAAGTTTGCCGGACGGACGCACGCACGTACGTACCAACGCAAGTATACTTTTGTGATTTTTTACTTGCGTGTCATTCTTGCCGTATAATACGTTCTTGTGAAATGCATTATTTACTTGCCTACATGAACTTGTGTGATCCATTTCTTCTGTGACCTTATTTTAGAACAATACATACTTGCAACAAAAAACAACCTTCTAAAATAGTCTCCATTTAGGTATATGTTTGAAAGCACTAAAATGAATACTCATCAAGTTACTTAACACTCATTTAATGATATGCAATGATAATAACAAAGCCTTAATAATTTCATTTTAAAGCTTTTATTTATTAAGTATCTGGTCAGTTACAACATACTACAGTAAATAATTGATGTTGCCAACAACACCAGTGTAAAAAAGTGTACACATTGTGTGCCTGAATGTTATATCTAGTATATGCATACTTTGAAACATCACTTCATATTTTAAAGCTGTAATAAACTAAAAATCTAAACATTCACCTATAAATGGTCTCGTCCAACTAGATCTATTAATAAAATAAGAAATCCCTGCCACCCCATCCAATTTCACTTTTTGTCTTTAATAAGCTGCATTCAGAAACTACTTACTGTTTGCTTCATTGAGAAAAGTTACAGTACCTAAAAATAAAAATGGGGCAATAGTTCTTTACACATTCCAAGTGTTATGTTATTATCTGCTAATGATTCTTCTTACAATGATTAAAAATTCAAAGTTTCATCCAGCAAAGATATTTACATTTTTACTTCTGTTTTAGATAATTCGAAATAGAAATATGCAAATAAGAATGTGACTTCAGTGGACTCAATTCAATTTAAAAATTAAATTACAAAAATTCTCTTTAACAATGTTACAAAGGGTTCATACAGGCAAGACAAAGACAAATTCAAGGACTTTTCAAGGACCGGGATTGACTTAACTAAAATGCACTGTTTGAATTTGAATATTTACTGACAACCTGGTTTAGCTCGGCAAACACAGCAAGGCATACAGTCAAATCAAACAATCAAACTGAGACTAAAATACATGTAGTTAGAAAATTATTGCATATTAATTAGGTAAGAATACAAAGCAATCAAAACTTATGGAAACATCAATATTTTGGCAGTTTAAAAAAACCCATGTCTCACAAAAATCACCCATCAATACGAGAATCAATTATGTACACAAAAGTATTTGCCAAAAATATAAGATAAATACATTTATACAATCAGTTAATATATAATGTATTACAATGTGATATGGCCAAGAATTCAACATTTATAAAATGTTAACATGTAATGCAACAATCCAAAAACCTGGTTCACAGCCTGATATGTATTAGAGAAACAATTACACCTTCAACAAATTAAGGTTGAAGACCCCAAATGATTCTTGGCAATGTCAGTAAGTGACGTCTGCTAAAATTTGACATTCTAATGCAACAATTTTGTAACGCGCAATCCGATGGGTTCACGTGATCAAGTTTCAGGTATTCAAATATATTGATATATCGTCGGAAACAATATGACGTCACGATATTAACCGAATGACGTCAATGGAATGGACCGTTCTCAACGCGCTTTAAACACTGTGAGAGTCTTTATATTGCGTTTTATTTATCAAAACGTTAGTTGCATTAGAATGGGAATAACCCTATCCAATTTTTATGTTTGCCGCCTTATATCTGTAGTTTTTATGTCGAAAATAGACGTTTGACCGGCTCCGCTAGCGCGTCGCCGGCCAAACTAAATTTGCGACATTCACACCACCGATATAAGGCGGCAAATCTTACAATTGGATAGGGTTATCCCCTAATTGTAAGGAACATTATTTAACAAACAAACAACAATTTTTACAAGGCACAATAAATTCATTGAGCAAACAAACAAACTCCATTAAACACTGTGAGATAACTAGTTCTAACCATCACAACACTTACAGCACAAAAAACTCAGAGAAATAATTGTGGTAATGACTACAAATTGATATGGTCAATAAACAATCACATTGAATCTCAGTTGATGCCTTTTTGCTGAATATAAAGATCATTCATTAACCTTTTTCAATCATGTAGACAATATGGTTTTATTTCATTCATGGTTGAATTTAAAAACTGAAGAATTCTTTGAATTAACAATTTAAGTTTCATCAAATTTGACCAAGCAGTATAGGAGAAGTCGTTTGAATGAAAAAGTAAACGCACGCATGACGACGGACAATGGGCCATCACAAAAGCTCACCTGGAAGTTTCACTGAATTCAGTTCAGTGGTTAAAGAGGAGAAGTTGTTAATATAAATTGTTGACGACGCACGCATGCACACACGGAGATGGACGCCGGACAATGGGCGATCACAAAAGCTCACCATGAGCACTTTGTGCTCAGGTACGCTAAAAACTATTTTCTTAAGGCTACAATTAATTCTTTAGGCTGCCTACACATATGGGTTGTTTACACGTGTATGTATGAATGTATTAGCTAAATATAATTGTGACGCGCCACAAGATGTTTGGTCCGACAGCTAAAATGACGTGACTTCAAAAGAAATTATAATTGTTTATTTTTATGACAAAAATGAAAATGAGGTGCATATATGGTAGCTTTAAAATGCTGTTACTTTGTTCATCTTATGATTTTTTTCAAAAGGCCCTTTTTTTTCCATTTTTTTATTTCCATCGTAATATATATATATAACACATAATATATTTTGCAGAAAATATAATGCATGAAATACATAATATTTAGTATATTTGTTTCACATTTTTACGATATAATTATTGTACAAAGCATCTATGAAGACTATGGTTGGTGTGAATAAAATATGTTAAAAAGTCAATCAACATGGATAGAACTACAAAAGTTCATAAATATACGGATAGAAACACATATACAAAAAAATAATTATACGAAAATGAAAAGTGTATGTTGCTTTAAGGTAGGTGTACCTATGTTACAAAGTATATTTAAATGTTTATTTAGGGTATGTATACAAATTGCTCATAAAAGGCGCCCAATGAGTATAAATATATGTAATTTATTTTGTGTTGTCGCTATTAATTCCTCGAGTTTAATTCTATGGTTAAAAAAAGACACAATAGCATCTATTTGCGGTGTTGTTTTTTCCTGTTCGCATTTAAAGATAAAATATTTAGCAAATAATACTACTGAGTTTATAACGTGTGCATTTTTGGAGTCAGTTATGGTCAAATTGCAGAATGATATGATTGCAAAAGTTAGTTCAATGTTTTCTAACCTTTCTAACTTTCATAACTTTTGAATGAAATGACAATCCCAGAATACGTGAAGGTTCGTTTCTGAATGTCTATCACAAAAAATTGCATAATGTTGACGGAACGAGATGGCATTTATGTAGGTAAGTATTGTTTGGTAAAATGTGCATGAGATATTTATATTGGAAGTTTCTAAGTTTTGTGTCAATAGTTAATTGGACTGGTTGGCTGAGAATAGTTCTTTGGTTAATGTCTGAATTATTAAGCATGTTTTTCCATTTGTCAAATTGTTTAAACTCTTCAGGTTTGTGTTTTAGTATAAGAGATTTATAAACTAGTTTGCAAGCTTTGTTATGTTCTGTTATTTTATTAAGCATGTATTGCGGGGTGGTATAAATGATATCGTTATCTTTTAGTTTATTTTTCCATTCGACGGGTATGCTTTTGACAATTTGATGGTATTTGATAAAGTCTGCTTTATCTATTTCATAAAGATTTATTATATCTTGGAAACTGTAAAATTCTCTTTTCCTAAAATCATATATATGTTCAATATATTGAATACCTCTGTTGAACCATGTTTTAATATAGAAAGTTTTATTTTCGTGTTTTAGAAATATGTTATTCCAAATAATTTGCTTTTGTATTGGTGTTTCATTTGTTTCCACTGAGACATTAAGCCATCCACAAAGAATGTTTTTTAAGAACTCAGATTTTATGTTTAGGTCTCTTACATCTTTTTCATTGTAATTTGATTTGAAAATTAATATTCCGCCATAGTTATTTAGCATATTGTTATATATTCTAATCAGTTTTCAGTGATTTTAAGAATAGGTCAATATCTAACATTTTTAAACCACCATCGGTATATTCTTGTATGATCCGCTTTCTGGCAATTTTATCAGGTTTTTCATCCCACAGAAATTTGAAACATAGTGTATTTATTTTTGAAATGACGTCTTGAGATGGATTCGGTAAAACTGTTAATGGGTACACAAGCTTGGGTATTGCAAAAATAATTTTCCCAATTAACGATAGTGTCCACCGTTTCCATTTATTCAAACAAGTTTCAAAAGCATGAATTTTCCCAGGAATATTTAATGACATTATTTCTGTTGGTTCGTTGCTAAATTATATTCCTAAAGATGAGGCATGGTTAGAGTTCCAGATGAATTGTTTATGTTTGCAAAACTCGATAGGGTTGTTTTTAAGGGCCCCTATTTTAAGGATTTTACATTTATGTCTGTTTAACGTTAGTCCAGATATTGCTGCAAATTCTTTAATGATTTGTATTAATGTTTCAAACGATATACGAGAGCCGTCTAGTATGAAAGAAGCGCCATCAGCAAAAAGTGACTGTTTTAGTTCTAAATTATTAATTTTTATTCCTTTGACTTCTGTGTTAAGTTCTATGTCTATCGACATACATTCAATGCAAATAATAAAAAGGTAAGGCGATAAAGGACATCCTTGTCTGACCCCTCTTTTTATACAGAAAAACTCCGAAAAAATGCCCATTATTTGTAACACGCGATGTTGCATCTTTATAGAATAACATAACCCACTGTAATGCGTGTTCATTAAAACCAAAGTGGCGCAGGCATTTAAACATAAATTCATGATCAAGACTGTCGAAGGCTTTATTAAAATCGGAAAAAAATATGAGGGCGGTTTCGTTAGATTCATCCATTTGTTCAATAATTTCTTGTAAAAGTCTTATATTTTCGCCAATGTACCTTCCTTTGATAAATCCCGTTTGGTTTGTACTGATTATATGATTTAAGAAAGGTTTTATGCGATTTGCAATGGCTTGTGTAGCTATTTTGTAATCAACATTTTAAAAGTGAAATAGGCCTCAAGTTATCGATCAAAAGAGTGTGTTTTCCGGTCTTGGGTAGTAAAGTAATTATGCTTTGTTTTTGCAATTCTGTAAGGTTATTTATTTCTAAAGAGTAATTAAGAGAGTAAACAACAAAAGCCTTAATATCTGTCCAAAATATTTTATAAAATTCTGCAGAGATACCATCCGATCCTGGACTTTTATTGTTTTTCATGTATAACAATGCTTTAGCGCATTCATGCACTTTTGTTCATTTTGCGTTTGTTCTGGACTTATTTTATTGCATATGTTAGTAAAGAAACGTTCATATTTGTTTTTATCCATATTGGGGTCTTTTTTATAAAGATTTTTTATAAAAGTTTGAAGTTTGATTTAGCATGTCTTTTTGATCTTGTATTACGGTGTTATCATTAATTTTTAGTTGTTGTATAGTTTTAGCTTCTGCTCTCGCTTTTTTTCCAGATTGGAAAAATATTTGGTGTTCTATTCGGAACCTTCAATCCACTGTGATTTAGTTCGAAGCAGTATTCCTTTAATATTATTTTCAATTAGATAATTTAATTCACTTTTTGAGTCGCTTAGTTGTTTGCATTTTTCTAGATCATTGCTATGTTTTGTTATTTGTTGTTCTAATTCTGTAATTCTTGATTTAAGTATTTCTTCCTGTTCCTTGTTCTTTCTATTGATTTTGCTTGCATATTTAATTGTTTCGTCTCGAATGTTCCCTTTAATTATTTCCCATAACGTATTTGGATTAGCTTCGCGATTAATATGTGCAATTTCCGATAAAGACGTACGGATACAGCTTTGATATTCTTGTTCCAATAAATACGAGTTATTAATATTAAAATACCCTGGACCCCTGCAATATGAATGAAGATCTAATTTAATTGATATTAGTGAGTGATCCGATATAAACCCTGTGGAAATGTTGCAATCTTTGAGACAGTTTACAAATCCCTGAGATATTAAAAAATAATCTAGTCGGCAAAATATAGGCGGTCGAGTGTTTGAATGCCATGTGTAAACGTTTTTATGTGGGTTTTTTAAACGCCATATATCACATAGATCATTGTTTTCTATTATTTCTTTTATTTTTTCGTTACATTTTTTAAGAGTATCTGCTCGACCGTTCAATTTATCTAAATTATAGTTAATTACAGTGTTAAAATCTCCTCCAAGGATTAATGTATGATCATTATACTTGTGTATATGTATATCCAAAGTGTTAAAAAAAATCCGTATTATCCTTGTTGGGACCGTAAATATTAAACATGACAATTAATTTATCTTGTATTTCTATTTTCAATATTTGAAGCATCCCGGTTATAATTTCCTGATATTCTAAGATATTATAATTATAATCTAAATCTTAATTGATTAAAATACCAATGCCTAGAGAGTTGGAACTAGTACCGCTTAAGACAATGTCTCCTCCCCATTGATTACCCCAAGTCGTGTTATCTACATCTACATTACAGTGTAATTCTTGAAGAAAGCATATATTGAATTTGTTTTCCTTAAGCCATTGAAACATTATGGTACGTTTTGCTGATGATGCTAATCCTTTTGTGTTATAACTGCATATATTAACTGTCATTTTTTCTAAATATTGTAATGATCATATTCGTTTTCATTCTTTTTTACCGCCCATGTTTTATGAGTATTTTGAGCGCAATATTTAAAATAAATGGTTTGTTTACACCCCGAAAAGCAACAGGTACACATGATGAAAAAAAAACTATTAACAATGACAAAGGCCCTTTTTCTTTGCAACCATGAAACATCTGTTAATATGAAAATATCAATAACTCAATTTCAGCAAAATATTGCAATTGACCCCAAATCCCATGGCGCATCACAATATATATATATGCCTATAAACATATCTACATCACATTATTGGGTCAATCATACAATACACTTGCACTTCAATCTGTAATATTGGGTCTTCCGACCAACTTAATAGGTAATAATTATTGGGTCCTTGTAAACAAAAGAAAGACCCAATATATATACAGTCGAATATACATAATTATTGGGTCCTTGTAAACATAATGATTGGGTCCTTGTAAACAAAAGACCCAATATATATACAGTCGAAAAAAATATATATATACATAATTATTGGGTCCTTGTAAACAAAAGAAAGACCCAATATATATACAGTCGAATCTCGATGGCTGGAATTCCTCGGGACCGAATAAAAAAGTTGACCTTTTGTGATGTTTGATTTCCTGAATTACCTCCCTTTTGAAAAACATGCTGTTTCAACGATTTACCGTATTTTTGATTGGTTAGTTTAAAAAAGAACTATACATGTAATGCTATATTTGAATGTTTTTGTTTTTTTTTACAAAACAAAAGCATAATAATAAATAAAAGGGAATTGAAAACAAAACTATCATTCTTTTTTCTGATCAATGTAATACGTAATGCTGCACACTGCACAGAAAATTATTAAATATTCTTATTGTTATCACCACCAACTATCGACAACTAGCCAGGGAGACTCACATTTTCATTCGTCAATTGTTTTTATCGAACCTTGGAGCTGCATGTTTAACTGATTTTGATGCTTTCGTGAGTATGTCTTTAAACCGTAAATCATTGGTCGAGTTATACCATTTTCTGCATTTAGTTTGGGTATTTTGCGGCCTGTCGATGGATGTCACCATTTTGGTCAGACTGGATTACTACTTATCGAAGAAAATAGCCCCCAAATCCTACTACTACAAATAAAGTTGTTAACCAGTCTATTAGTTTTGGCTAATTTTCCCGTTAGGGTAATCTATATTGTTCCATGTATGTAGACGCTTGAATCCAAGCCAATTATGACTGAAACGCGTTGGGGATAGTTTTCGCTTTTCGGTAATACATTTCGTTCACAGAACAAATGTATTGGTGTGGTTACAGCCTAATGTATACCATTAATTCGTAATTGGTCTTTGCATTTCTTATTGATACGATTTGAATTTTAAATTGAAGCGTAACCGAGCCAAAATACTTTCGTATTTACGCCGATACGCCCCTTATCTGGAGCTCTGGGCCCTATGTATTGTACAGTTAAAAAAACAACAAAGGGCTATACCTCGGAAAAAAATTGGTCAAAGCCGATTTTTTTTGTTTAAAGAACATCTACACATTAAGGTTGTTCTGTGAAAGTTTGTGCTAAATCACTATAAGGGTCTAGGAGGAGTTGCATTCACAAGATCGGGATGTACGGTGGTACATACGGGTGGATGGACAAGTGCAATGCTAAACAAGAGCACCGCATAGCGGGTACCAACGCCTTGACCTTTTCAATACTCAAAATGTGCAGGTCAATGAGATACACATGAAAAACCAAAAACAAAACACATCACAAATAATGTTTTTTTACCTTTGACCTTGAAGGATGACCTTAACCTTTCACCACTCAAAATGTGCAGCTTTATGAGATACACATGCATGCCAAATATCAAGTTGCTATCTTCAATATTGCAAAAGTTATGGCCAATGTTAAGTTTTCGGACGACGACGATTACGACGACGCGGAAGGACGAGAGGGCTATGACAATACCTCGGGTTTTCTTCGAAAACAGCCGAGCAAATAAAAATGATGGAGAGTTCACTTGATATTACTTCCCCTACATGTATATTTGCAACATTCATCCCATTACATATAACAAGACTTTATCAACATAAATCTTACCTTTGTAAGCTGAAATGAATGTTAATTCAAGATCGTCCTCAAAACTGTCATGACTGTTTGTCTGAACAACTTCCATCGCTTGATCCATAGGTATGATTCGCTTTTTCCTCATCTGGAAAGATACAGAAATTAAGTTCAGTACCAGAAGTTGGCAAGGAATTTTTAACGTCAAATTATTGTTTACAATTTATTTGTTACCAGTTTCTAGACCATTTTTTTAACATAAGTTATTAACCATGGTGAGTCAGGTGAGACAGTGTCATATTTATTTCATTACATTTAAACCGAAACTTCGTTGGACATCAAACCTGTACCAGCCATTTCAGGAAGGTTCAATTGAGATTTCATTATCGTAAGTCCAAAATATCCGATGAGAAACACCTGATATTTGCTTGGTAATTTTTGTAAATACATGTAATGGAATACTACTTTTTTATTTTTGGCATGCATATATTTATCATTGTCTTTTATATTTCTGAGGCGGAAAATTACGATAGTTTCCATTGCTATCTCATGTCTTTGACAGAAGAAGCTTAAGAAGTTCCAACTCTTAGTCTTTTTTCCGTGATAGTATAAAAAAACTGTTCCAATGAGATGAAGTATTGGCCGCGTGGTCAGAATGGTTCCCGATTTCAATACGCAATAAAATATTACATTATTAAAAGGAATACTAGTAAATTAAATTTATAATGCGAAATTCGCACTAGCCCGAAGGGTTGTGGCTAGTGAAAATCCATTTGGGCTAGTGGGAATTAAAAAAATATATATAGTGCTAGTAAGAAATTTTACTTTTTATATATGTGTATAAGAATTCGGGCTATTTCTTTAAAATCTGAATTTCGCACACTAGTAAAGTTTAATGACAACAAAGTCATGGAAGGTGTTTGGAATGTGGAAAATGAAATAAAATTGATCAAATTTCATTTTGTCGTTCAAATTTTATTTGGTCTAACAGAAAACTGCAAGGTCTGACAGCTTTGGGTAGTCCGTAAATTTCCGTTTGACTGTCAGTATTTATATTCCTATTCATTCACTCATTGCAGCTCAACTACATTAGTCAAAAGACAATAGGCATAATAACCTTTCTCGGGCTACACAACTTCACAACCTCCACAGATTTACGTCTTTTTGATCCCAAAATCATCTGAAAAAAAATCATCTTATAAGGTCAACTATTGCTTGTGAACATGACATGACTTGCGCCATCAAATTTGGCAAAATTTTACTAAAACACACATCCAGCGGGTGCAGTTGGTGTTATGTAAGTGTAGCATTAGTAAGTATCCCCAGCCTGTAAAATACACTTGGACTCCATTAACTCCAGTCAGTTATATATACATGTATTGCGATACCCGTTATAACGCGATGCTGTCGTGCCTCCCATTGCATTTTTTTATAATATCTTTAAAGATATACTTGAGTTGGCCGTATGAAAATTGCTTGAAAATATGCAAATGTGTGTTTCTTGCATATTTTGTTAGAATATTCGCTAACATAACCAAGGTTTTTTTAGGAAAAGGGGGAGACGCTGGGGGCTGGTGAAAAGGGGAAAACTAGTACGAAAAAAAGCAATTTGGGGGGAAAATGTAATAAAAACACGTTTTACATTAAAGTCATTGCTTCTTATGCTAAATCTTATGTTGCAGTACCCTTGTTTTTGCAAAGAGAACAGTGACATTGTTTTCTATAATTGTCATGTATACTTTTGCATTAAAATGTGAAACAAATTATCTGTTGGCCAAACAGAGTACGCAAATTTGCAACACAAATTATGACGCCAGAAAAATGCATAAGTTGAACATAACTGATTATTTTTTATGTGAGGATAGGCTAGAGGTCCGGTAATTGATATTATCGGTAAAATACAATTTTTTGGCAAGTGTTGCCCTTAAATGGAACAAACATAAATAACCAATGCATTTATTCACTATTAGTTTCCGATAAACTTGCATGATGTCTGTTTTTACCCAATATTTTTTCTATATTTTCTAGGCGAAGAAAACGGAAGGAATCCGCATTGTAAAACAATGACGAATAACAATTAATACATCGTCATCGACTACATTAGATACAGTTGTAGGTCTACAGCGAAATTATTGTTGTACAATTTGTTTACAATTTGTTTGTACGTAAAGAAAATAACGAGAATATATTTAATATAATAATTGTTTTCACTAGTTATAGGTTATTAGACATTTCACTGTACAATACGAAATATATTTTGATGAGTACACAGCTTAAAATGTCATATTGGACGAGCCGTATATATAGACTACAGACGTCGGATTCGTTCGGCTGCCCTTATTTACTATGGCTGTGCACCCTCTGTTCGTGGATGTTCGGAATTTATTTCATACTTGCCTATTCAAAAACTGGCGTGCCATACAGCCAATGGTACCCATAAAAACGATTCCATAGTCTCATGAATTTCATGATGTTTTTATACAAAACAAGACTATTGCCAAGCAATATGGTTCCCTACCGGTAAAACTCCACCATTTTCATGAATATTTTTAGTCTATTTGTTGCCATGGCGACCAAAATTCTTGATGTAGGAACAAAAAGAAATGACGTGCATAATCTCCATATTGCCATCTGTCCATGTTTTAAGTTTCATGAAAAAATATGAAGAACTTTTAAAGTTATCGCAGGATCCACCATTTTCAGCAATATTTCTAGTCTATGTGTTGCCATTGCAACCGGAATTCTGACGTAGAAACAAAATGAAATGACGTGCATAATCTCCATATTGCCATCTGTCCATGTTTAAAGTTTCATGAAAAAATATAAAGAACTTTTAAAGTTATCGCAGGATCCAGAAAAGTGTGACAGACTGACTGACTGAGCGCAAACCATAAGTCCCCTGCGGTGAAACCGGTAGGGGACAATACTACACAAAACTAATATTGAAATTAATAACACAATCTCTAATACGTGTAAACTTATATTAATTATATCTAGAACCTCCATTCTTCTTTTCTCAGAAAGCATAGGCTTGTATTATCATCGATGTATGTTGATTCGCGGTGTTAATGTTTTGCATTAAAATTAGCAACAAACAAACAATAAAGCATTGTATAACTTACCTTGTTGAAAGAAACCAATATTCCACTAGTTAATGGAGCATATTTATTTTCTGCAACTCGCGCTATCTAATCCATAACAACAGTTTTTTTGACAACATGTTTACAGTGTCCGCCATGTATCAAGATGGCGGCATGTTTACGTCATCAGAAAATGCGAGCACCTGCCGCCTGTTGTGCATGCACAAAGTGTAGTGGGAATATACAAAATATACACGAAACACGGTGTGGATATATTTCACGACCGGAATGGGAAACTGAGACCCAATAAATATGTTTAAGAAGGTAGACTGAACTCACGTATTGAACCATACAGATAAATATCAAGCAAAGGATTGTGTTGGTTCTTATTTATATTGGGTCTTGACCCAATACTTAGGTACGACCGAATAAATACATCATGGACCCAACTTTTCGGGTGTAAGACTTACATACGTCCCAATACGTTGGTGGGTATAAAACTATATATATTACATGCAGTCGAGGTTATGCGTTGTGCATACTGCATACTTGTTACACTTATGTATAATAAGTATCCGTAATGCATATTTGCTTTATCTCCTAAAACAATGACCTGGCGTGGATACAATATAAACGATACCGCAATCTGAATAAATTTATATATAATTCATTAATACTTGTCAACTATTTTGTTGTTATATACCTTGCTGAAACTTACCTTACATGTAATGGATCCATATCCGAAACAAATAATGACCAGCGGAATAAGCCAGCAAAATGTCAATAGGGAAAGGTTGTACGATTAACCCACGGGTGTGAACATTACCCAATCAACTGAACATGCAATTTGGATGCTCTCGATCTTGTACGATGACCATCCTAGCAAAGGGCCGGCCGCCCATCCAAAACCGTGCAAGATACAACAAAAGATGAGTGCGCATGCCCTTGAGAGTGACAATGGTCTAGAAAATCTTACAATTACAAAGTATCGTTCCACTGCAGTAGCCGCGAGCAAAGTAATCTGCGTTAATCCAAGCGCGGTGGTAAAATGTGCGTAAATGATGCACCAGGTCGGCCCAAATGCCCATGACTTGGCGAAGCACGATATCACGACGAGCGGAAATGAAAAACATGTCAAAGCAACATCTGTCGCGCATAACCCCATGCAAAGTACATTGTCAGGTGTCTGGAGTTTGAAAGTAATCGCAAACGCTAAAATAATTAAAATGTGCTCCATCAAGGCGAATATTGTTATTGATACAAATAACGCTCCTATTGAGTAGAATATCGAGCTCGGAGTGGGTTCGTAGGTTTTATTCCAAGTTGAATCGACTTGAATTGTATCAGACATCACTTCCATTGTTGTAAGTCCAATTATTGACATTCAATATCATATATCACATGTTCCTTGTTGCTGGTGCGACGTGCAGTGAATGTGTGCTACGTTATGATAGAACATTCATTTATAGATAATGTCACGCTGTCGGTTTCTATTGGTTCATAAGTATACGATATCACAACAGCATGTTTATTCAGAGCCATAATCTGTTCTCATTGTAAATGTTCACATGCATCCTGATTACTGTAGCTCAGGCTCTGCATTATAATGATAGTGGGCCTCCAATTATTTAATGGTCTAAACGGAAGCTGGTTTTTTAGTGTCGTATAGCTCTAGTCCGAAAAAGGCAACACGTAGAAATGGTATAATTCAGAAGTTCAGAAAATGGTCTTTTGTTTTGTTATTTAACGTCGAGCTTTGAAAATCCCCAGTCGAATTATCATAATAGCATTGTTGTAACCGTTTCTGAAGAGTTTGAAAAAAAAGTTCGCACTTGTGTTTGAAGTACTTAGCACCGGAACTCAAAACAAAGAACTCTGGTTTATTTGTCCCCGGTTTAAACGCCCAAAGCTTTTAACTAACTAACTTTTACCCAAGCGTCGATTATTTACTTTACCACTTTACAAAACCAGCAATTTATACGTCTATACTATCAAAATACAGATCAATGTACAAGGCAAAAACGTTTAAAAATAAAAATTAAAGTTGCGATAGCTAGAACGGTTAATGCATGGCATATTAACAACACTTGATTAGAGGGCTATAAGCATATACAATTATCATTATCGAGATCACCTCATTACAGCTAAATGTTTCGTTTAACAACGCAAATACATTTATGACAAATTTCAGGACATACGAATGAACATAACAATGATTGCTAACGTTGGGATCCATGGAACGGTCAATGAACGGTCAATTTATTGAGCTCAAGACTTATTCATGTTATAGTATAGAATATTCATAGTATTGTGTAAGGGTATAGGACGGATATACAATGTTCATTATTTATTGAGGTAGATATTCTCATCACATTTAAATGTGTCGTTTAAAACCGTACATCCATAAAACACATGAACATTGCCTTTGGTTTGAAACATGTATTTTCCATCAGGAACGTGTTAACATACTAGTCTTGTGTAATTTTGAAAAAAAAAATTATACTTACAAACGTGTAACATTCGGAAAGGTTCACAATTATAATGATAGCAAGAAACAAAAGGTGAAATACAAACTATGACTTCTAAGGATACGATATCACCACATCAGTCCGAATTGAATATACATGTATTTAAATTGTGTTCGAAGCGCTGTTATTTTATTACACAAATCCACCAAATAACCGATTACAAATGTTACAAACGATTTAATATTTTACCGCTTTCAATTGAATATGAGTTATAAACAGACCGATATTTTACAACGTTTTCTTTAACAGGAGTATATTTGTGCTTCTTATATATTATAGGCACACTGTTTTGTTTTAACTATTTACAACCAAGAGGATTTATATTCAAAATAAAGACACCATTGTATATCACAAGTTCCACACGTATGTGAATCAAAAGGTTACTGCCAGTGTATTGAAAACCATCGGTCGATATAAAATAAAATCATATTCTTAAGATACTGCGAAATGAAAAAGTCAAGATATTTGAATACCTGTTTAGTGTGCAATAAATAAAGTAGTTCGATATTACAGATATAAAATGTACCAAGCTTAATTTAAAACTTACCTGAGGACGAACATAATAATCAATCATCGTTTTCAAAAATCGAAACAGCAGCTCGTTCATAAAAATAGAAAATAATCCCCACACACCACCAACACAATTTCATTAGCTGATTGCGTGGTATGATTTATTTAAATTCAAAACATTATTCGAACAAGATTTAATTGCAATTCATTGCTCACAAGACTATGAACATTCGCATGTGAAAGTTGTAATTATCCATTTTTTAAACTAATTGTGGAGAAGTTACATAACTTGCAAAACACAATATCCGAGATTTTGAAGAACAAAAGTGTCATGAATTAGCTCAAATCAGCATAAACCGCTTCTCAAAATTATTGCCCTGTCCTAATAGTATTACCATGAAGACATGTGTGCGGTTTCAAGTAATTACCTACAGTTGTTTTATGAGCTTGAATGCAAGTTCTTACACAGTGTTATCCCTGCTAACTCATATTATGAAATATTGTCTTTCGGAGCTATTATTATAGGTCATTAAATAATTTGGAACCGTTGTTTTTTTATTAAGTTATAAATGTCAAACTAGATGACCATGTGTACGAAAACATTTAATCAAACTGAAATGCTAAATGGATATAGAAGACAATAGAATTGAGACTTTTATGTTTGTGCTGCAATTAAGTAATGCCAGGAAGAAACATAAACGCATTGTAAGGCTCGAATCCACTTATGCAAGGGCCAGACATGAATAACGCAATCAATTGAACGTATAGGGCAGGTATGTCTTTCCTACGCATACTACACCAATGAGATATATTCCAGAGCAGAATATGTGAAGGTCATTTGATTCTTTCAAGTTTTTTTGACAATTAGAAATATTATAATTTGCCATTTGCTAACGTTGACCATTGCTCACAGTATTCCAATCAAAACATAGTATTATCAATAACATAGGACAGAGAAAAAAATCATATATTTAACATAACAACGTTACATTCTAAAAGGACATAATTTAGAAGAAATTACAATTGCACGTTTTCAGGAAGGAACAAAACAGAGAAGTCTGCAAAGTATATGTATTATACAAATCAGTCGATTATAGTCTACATTATATGATTAGATTATGGGTAGTCACAACACAAGTCACGCGAGGGTCCACAGTCAATGAAAAATCCATAACATTATCGTCCCTTCTTTTTAATAACAAAACACATGTTCTATGATTCAAGCAAATGGTTCCCACTTTCGTCTTTCCCAGATAACAACATAAGTTCGCGGATGTACCGTACTAGATTATTGCATGGTTAACTCGTACAATAAACGCAATGTTATCGTTAATGTTTACTTAGATCTCTTAATTAAAGTATAAAGTATACTGGTTTTCTAACTTAACTTTAACTTAACTCTTAAAAGGTATTCTAACAAACTGGTTGTGTACAGATTATCGTACATACATATGGAACAAGCATGATATCAAGTAGACATGTCAGGCGATTTACCTCCCTTAGCGACCAAAAGCTGTACAAAGGAATCTGTGTCGATTCCGAAAGTATGAATGCACATCATTTATTGTTAATTATACTCTATTTGCTTCAATATAAAGATGGGCCCTCATATGCATTAAATAATTAAAATTTGAATAATACTTTTTCAAATACACGACAAGACCATGGTTTTCAATTAAATAGCCAAATTACATTATAAGCAATGCATGAAAAGTGATATTTGGTTTTTTGAGACTGCAACACTGATTAAGTTCGCATATTTAGATATCAATCTATTTATTTTTGAAAAGATATAATGCGTCTTCACATTAAACATATATTGCTCAATTACAAATGAAGTCGTCGCAGGTTTAACAGTTGTATAATTCACGACAAAGCGGCGTCTATAACCTCCCACAAACCTTGTTCGGTCATATTAAATACCAGAAACGTACTAAGTCAGGCAGACTTGTAGAAAACTCATCGTCAAATTAACGATTAGTTCGAAATAAAATCGAGCAATATCATCGATAATCTAACGCGCCGCATTATATAGACGCAGTTACTTTAATAAATGAATGCAACTATTTAATATTTTAATGTATTGGCCTTCAAATAGGAAAGGTGTACATGCCACCATGATGTTTTATGGTTTTACTTAGTTAGATGAGAATAAATAAACCTTTTTTACAAGCAATTATGTATATTTTTTATCTTAAAAAGTACGAAATATGTAGTAGCGATAATCTTACTATTACAGTGCGCCTTAATGAACAATGGAGCACCAAGAAAAACTGGATGAAGAGCGTCTCAAGAGGCATACATATAATTTATGTATATATTATACTATCCGTGTTATTAACCGTGCAAACATTCAAGGATATTAAAGATCATTGACATTGATCTCATACCTATAAACTTTCTCCATCCCAGCATGAGCAATGTATAACATATACCAATGCCAACGGAAAGTTGGACGAAAACAATATAATGCTATCTGTATTTATTTTTTTCATGCAATCGAGAGTTGTGTATCTGAAAATCATCCGAGCAGCTCACTTTCTGTTCAGTTTCTCTTTGCAGATAATACAATAAGTATATAATGGTATGTATAAGGGAAATATTACGTTATTGTAATCGTACACATGTCTAATGTTAATTTGAATTTTGTAGTGTTTTGTATTAGTTCCGGTTATCTTGTTTTAAAATTGTTGCTTTTGAAAAACGAATTATATAAATATTAGACCATTGTGATAATAACATGAATTATCATATGTTGTTAGAGAAAAAGAGCAAATTCGTAGTTTTTACGTTACAACTCAAGCACATTTTAAATCTTCCAAAATATCATACATATATCAGTACAATGTAGTGTACTATAAAAACAACACATGACAAGCATAGTCTTGTTTTTAAAGGTTAAGCAAGATTACCACTCTAATAAGCAGCACGTAAAATGTGTTAAACGAATGCATTTTTAACATTTAATCAATCATATACACACCACAGACAAATTATACAACACTATTTTTATTTTTATTTTTTTTTCCCCCAAAAAAACGTTGTCAGTGCGTGTGGTATTGATAAATAATTTTAAGCGCGTGTAATTTTACGTTGCGTTTCGAAACCAATTGTTATTTACAAAGTGTCTATGTCATATTTCACTTTAACAATTAACAATTAAGTCGATGACAAGTTTGGAACAACTGTAAAATCAATAATCTCGTGACCGATTATTAATTATCAAGCGCGCCTAATCGATAAACACCATTATGCGACTTGAGTTCGCGAAAATCAAACACAAGGTGGCGTGACTAGGACTGAGCCATCAGCGAATTGTAGGCAAACTACAAAGAATCACCTGACTACAAAACATAGCATTTTTGTAAAATATGTTTGCCCCGTAAGCATAAGTCGGCACTAGCTAAATTCAGAATTGGAGTAGCACCAATAAAGCTTGAAACTGGTAGATATGAAACTATTTCTGTTGACAGAACAATTTGTCCAATATGTAAAACTGCGGTTGAATGTGAAAAACATGTATTACTATCACAGTCTTCGAAATTAGCACACGCCCGATCGCCCGTTGCGAGTAAAATGAATTCCGGGCACATAAAAAAATTCACGTTTGTGGCCCGTCGGGCATGTAAATTATTGAAGCCAATTGACAATTTATAAAAAAAAATCGTAAGTTGTTCTTGATTTTTGCAGTTCGGTCACATTCGGTTCTTATCGACGGTTTCTCTAGACATTTATCGAGAAGATGCTTTTTGAATCGATTATTTCAATTAAGTAATACGCTTCCGTTTTCGTCAATGTTAACAAATGTCATTGTCGACAAAGAGGCTATGCAGTATCCTAGGTATGTTGATGGGGCTAAGCCCGATAAAGAACTTCCAAAATAGAAAATTGACAATGATGTAGAGAAAAAGGAAGCCAAGAAATGGTACGAGGACACCAGAGGACGCTCTTTTCAAGAGCACTGGTGTAACGATCGACCGTCTTTATTCTAGTGATTGATTAGATGTCATCGTATTCACTACTATTGAAACAAATGTTCTGCTTTACTATGTGAGCATGTAAGTGTTAAAATGTTGTGATTTGTTATATTTTGGGTTAAAAAAGTTTGGGCATGTAAAAAATATGTTGGGCATGTAAAAATTCTTAAGTAACTGGCCCGACTGGCATGTAAATTTTCAAAGCTAATTTCGAAGACTGTAATTAGANTAGTTTTTAACTGTACTGTGCTATATGCGAATTAGTCGCATAACTCTTAACATTGTACAAAGCTGTTTTTACTGATTTCCAGACTTTAGTGGAGACTATATAACTTTTTGGTATTTGGAAGAGAGGTTACTCTGTAGTTCATGTTACAGTTTCTGTAATTTGAACTCAGAGGTTAGCTCCCTTTCATTTTACTATAAGTGTATGATGATTCTTATGTTAATATAATATTCTAGTCTCTAATAACGCGATGCTTCCGAGTGGCAGCATTTTATTATTATGCTTATGTTTTATTATATGTTTTGATTGTATATATGCTGATGAGACTGTAATAAACTATAAAACTATGAGGAGGTAGTAATAAACAATTGTTGTTTTAAGTAGGCTTCGAACACTTTATGTTCCGTACTTTTGCAAACCTGAGCTCCAAAAGAACTATAAAATACACATGTGTTGAATCGACCGTCCTATGGCGTCGATAAAAGTTGTATTTCATGTTTTCGAGTGTTCATTTTTGTGTGTTGTGTCGATAGAATTTATGTTGTTTAACACTGTTCCTTAATTATTTCCCCGCCATAAATATAAATACAATAAAATAGTTGTTTTATATAAAAAGAGGTTTAAATCATTATGCAAACATGAACATTAACAAATAGTGCATTCACATATGTATGATTGAAGACATTTAAATAAAATGTTTTATTTATCCAATAAGCTGTTTTTATTATTGAAGATACCACCATATTTATCATATTTCATACTTAATAGGGTTTTTTCCGATTGCTGACAGGGTTTGATTTTTTTATTTAAAGCAATTGTGATAATAATTATTTATTACGACTTTAACTGCTCGTTTGTAGAAAACAATACATACGTCAGTCATTGAATATACATGTATTTATGTATATATTGCGGGTGGCACGAAAACATGAATAATCTATGTTTAGTTATCTTACAGTATTTCCACACATGTATATCGCTCATTTAATTCAATTGTTGGATGGTATGATATATACTAGTATGTACTACTGCCAATGGCTGAGCGTTATTGGAAAGTGTATTAGTTCGGACGATTCTAAGTATGAGCGTGAAGAGGATTGGGTAAGTTATAACATAAGCTTGATTCATTCCATATTGGTAATATTGAAGTACTATTTATGTATTGCGCAATCAACATATAATCAAATATATAGACTTTCCCCGTACGCATGAACTTCATAATAATACAATGTTTTTGTTAAACATATTTCTTCAACGTCCATAGTGTAATTTTAATTTAATACAAACACATTTCCTTTTTGTTTGACATATTTGTCCATCTTTTAATAATAAATGCTGTCTCATTTGAAAATATAATTTCTGTTGGTGGTTAAAGGGACTTGAACAAAGTTTTCAAAAAAAAAATATTTAAAAAATGATTGCATACATTATACCCTCCTGTAAAATGAAAACTGTGTTAACTATTGGGGCGTAAATAACTTTAAATCAATTGAAAGCGGTAAAGTAATTACGCGTGTGTAACGCTTTATATCGGTAATTAAGAAAATATGTTTAATATTAACAGCTCTTCTAATACACTGTATATAAATGTATATACAAGTCGGCCTGATGTACAGGTAGCGTGAAGGTTTATGCTTCTTACTGTGCAGGATTCGTATCATGGAAAAGGCAAAGTATTTTATTCACATTGTGTATCCTGCAATTTACCTAGCTCCCTAACACATTGTTGTGAATATAGCGTAAAATCGCTATGCTATGCATTGACCGTGAATGACCGTTCTAGCTTGCGAAGCTTCAATAACATTGTTTTCTGTTCAGTTGTAAGTCTTGTGAATTGTATTTGGTAATTCAAGACGTCTTAATTTCGTTATATTGTCCATAATAAGTATATGGAAATTCATTCACTGAAGGTAAGGACAAAGCCAAAGCCTACCTGCCAGTTTATATATAAGTTAAAAAAGAAACATTTGCCAATGTTAACGTCTGTAATTTACGATTGTGAATGTGAAGCAAACTGAAAAACCTCCCGAATTATTTATATTTCACTCCTCTGTGTAACATAATATCGAATTCCAGTTTGAAAAACAAAAGCCACCATTTATGATTTTCTAAGGCTCGCTACCTAGCTCGCCTACACAATACAATACGATATAAAAATAAGGTCATTTAACTTAAAAGAATAGTCAAAGCTTGGGGACAAAATTGTTTGCTAATTCAACGCCTTGGGAATTTAAACCGGAAACAAATCAGAAATAGTGGTTATCACAATGCGACCAGTTTTGCGCGAGTTCATTTTTGAGTGTTGTTTCAATAGGTTTAATGTTGTTTAGCACTGCTTCTCAATTATTTCCCCGTCATAAATAAAATAAAATAGTTGCTTTATATAAAAAGGAGTGTTAAATCATTCTTTTGATGCACATTAGCTTATAGAGCAATTATTAATGTATGCTTGAAGACGTTTTAAGAAATGCTCTTTAATTTATCCAATAAGCTGTTTTTTAATAAATGAAGGTACTACCATATTTAAAGGGGGTTTTCCGATTGCTGATATGTTGTTTTTTTAAATTTTAATTTATTGAATGCAATTCTGATAATAAGAATGCAGTCTTGAACTTATTCATATTTTCTAAGAAAGTCGGTCAGTGCATATCAGAGTAATGTTTCCTTGGTAATAAAACTTGAACACTTGGCAAACGTTTATAAATTTGAACTATTTTTTAAACCCTCTCACAAATTGCTCATGTAGAGAAAAAATAATAGCGGTTATCGTTAATCGATAACCGATTGTTATTGGAGTTGGAGTGCGGTCTGTCCTGTTCTGTTCTGCTCTGTAAACTAGTAGGGATAATTTGATCGGGATGACGTTAGGTTTACACCGCCTTGCTACTTCCTCATTACGGAACAGGCGAAAATTGAAAAGTTCGGAAAAATGTTGTTTAACAATTTTGGCCAAAACAATTTAAGCCCACCCATCCACCACTTACCCAAAATTTATGTGTTATCATGTTTAATTACAAGTGTTGCTTTGGTGCTCTCGTGTGTTTTATGTTTCAGTTTCCACGATTTTATGCTCATGGAGTCGGGCGTCAGTAGGCATTGGAACAAAGAGGTTAACACCAACGTCGTGGTTCCCACATACACGCTAACACCAACGTCATGGTTCCAACATACAGTAGCGAGTGCGGCGGACAGCGACCTCACAACCTAACTTTTTTATACTTAAGTTGGTATTCTAATAGTTTAAATTGGCATTGATGCCTGCTCCGCAGGGTCAGCAACGGATCAAACTATCATTCTGCAATCTAGCTTTTTTTTCAAATTTGAACAATTAAAATTCAGTTGCCGTAAATTTGAAGTTAACCTTTTGTGACAGTTTGAAATTTGAAGTTAGCCTCAGTTGGGCATATAATTGTAAAGTAGGTCTTTGTGGCATTAACAGTTTGCTGGTAGGTTGTCCTAAAAGGCACAATTTGCTCGACGGCCTTTTGAATTGAAGTTGTGATCAACACGATGAGTACGGGAACCATGTCTACACACACACACAACACACAATATCTTTATTTCTGTCACGTTACATGATAATAATAGACATGGCATAAGCATAAACATCGTTATTGGTCGTGAGACTGCGTTCTATCACATGTTATTTGATATTCATAGTTAAAAGCATGTTTTCAATAACAGAGACATAAGTGAAGTTGTATACTATAACCAAAACTTTATCTTTGTAAAAATGTCGTACCGGGGACAGTTGTGCTTTACATTTTTGATGTTTTGATTATTATTTAACCGTTATGATATAAGTAAAGTCAAATAAAGAATATATTCGTCCGAAAATAGTAACGGCAGATATATTAGTATTAACATGTATGTAGTAAAAAGATCTTATTAAATGTAAGAAGCGTCCCAACGCCAATGATGGTAAATAGGCAAAAGTATCAATAATTTACAGCATAGGGCAAAGTTTAGTAAAAACGCACAAAGACACAATTTTGATGCAATATTCGAAGATTGCTGGTTATAAGAAATAAAACATATTCATATAAATACAACACATAGTACACATATTGGTTACATCTGCTAGAAGTTCGGTAGACTATACACGTGTTTAAGAAATTTAGTCGTACGTTTTTTTAACGAAATATAGTTGAAGTGCATAGACAATTTATATATTAATATATAATTGTTTACAGTTTAGCATCTTTACAAATCATAAGGTGAATGTAGTCGGAATTAACAAGGCATTTGAAAGCACGTGCAACGAATCAAATACTATAATAATGTACATTACACTTAGAAATTTAATCGTAAAACAATAATAGAGGTTAAATTGCGTATAACAAGTGTGTTCATTGGATAATTTAACCTCATAGAGTCGAAGTCCAAACCGGGGAACAAGACAGTCTAGTCGAAATTAAATGTAGAATATTCAGTGATTAAATGTGTTTTCAAGGGTAAATGTTTTATGTGCTTTAAAGGTCGATGGGATGTCGAACAGCGAACCTGCTTGTATTTATGGTGAAATCCGGATATACAAAATAGTAAAATTTAGCTTAGAAAAAGGATGCAAGATTTCTTGTTTGGTCTTACAGGATTTCACCCGGGTAGTCGTTGTCCGGCAATCGGTTGTCCTCCAATCTCCCAATAATACAACCGACAGTCATTAAATATCCATGTCTGAATGCGCTAGCTATTTTTAGATTTCGGGTGGTACAAATACTTGAATAATCTATGTTTAATAATCGAACAGTATTTCCACACATGTATATCGCTCAATAAATTCAATTAATGGATGATATGTTATACATCGCTTTACAGTCCTAACTATGTTTCAAACAAACATAAACAACAACTATGTTGTGCGATTTGCGAAAGATGCATATATTGTGGCCGCATGTGCACAGAGCTGCAAGACAATATTGAATTTCATAAAGCAACTACAGTAATACAAATCATATATTCTATTCTTACAAGAATAATTGATTCGCATGTAATCATATTTGCAGTATGTGCTATAAATGTATGCTCGGGTAAAATCTGTAATAAATATTCCGTCTATTTTGACTTGTTGAAACATAAAATAACGTTTAACCCAGCTGTTCAGCGCCAGAAGCTGCATAATTCGATGACCCGGAGTGTGTCCCAGTACTCCTACCAAATTTGCTTAACTAAAGTTGGGGAAAATTTGAATTTTAGCTTCAATTTCAACCTATTTATGTTCTTTAAATGAAATATTTGAACTTTTGGAATGGTCGTGTGCTGTGGGAGAAACCGGAGTACCAGGAGGAAACCCAACCTGTCTGGTATGGTGACCACAAACCAAACTCACATGCGCCGGGAACGTGTATTGAACCCGGATCGCCTAGGCGAGGAGCACGTATACCAACCGCTGCACTAACCGGACAGCTAACCTTTACGAGACCTGATTGATTGTATAGTGGACAGCGTAGCTCCTGACCAGACTGCGCCATTTCACAGACTGGGCTTGAGATACGTTGTCCGCATACGCCATAAGACCCACTTTCGCATGAAGCGGCTCTAAACAAGTGGAAAGAAAGGTGACTTAATCAAGGATTACCATACCATATAAACCGATGACGAAGATAAGCCATTTGATAAAAAATAGGGTTTGATCTCACGTTGTATAGTTTTATATAAAAATATATATATGTAAAAAAAAAACGCAATAAAAATCGAAGTCAAAGGTGTTTAACTGCACGCAAGAAAGAAATTCGATTGAGTTACGACAAATCATTAAAACACGGTACAAACCTCCAACCTCCAACCCTATGCACTGACCGTTCAAAGTTGGTGACCCCAGTTTTCATGTGGGTTTTGTCTAGTACGTTTGTGTTGTCTCTCAATGTTTGTCATAAAAAGGACCACATGATGGTTTCTCTCCTGCAGGTGCATCTGACGTTTCAGGTTGTGTATATCTGACATAAAAGTATAATTATGTGCTGCTGTCTGTGCATGTCGAGTTGTTAAATATTTGGTCCAGAGGCTTAAATTAATAAAATTGATTACACCTTTGTCCTATAAAAATGTTTATACAGAGACAAATTTGTCGTAAACTTATTTCTATACGTGTTTCAAAAGTTGTGAATAAAACAAGAATACTCACTATCGATATAAAATGCATTTTTAAATTGCGTCTCTTAATCCAACGATTTTGTTTTAATCTACACACGGTTGTAGACCGACCTATGACGGGAGCGTATTTATGAAGTCACATTGGACACACAATATAACGGTTGTCTCCCTTGATCAATAAACCATCAAATTCAAATTTTAAAGCATATGTACATGTGTGAGCGAGCTCAATATGGAAGATAATACGGTTACGGGGATAGTGTCAATAAACTTGGAGTCAAATAATTGGTGTCTGTTTAAACTTTCTGTAAACCCTCGAATTTTTAATTGCAATGGACCGAGGTTAAGTTTTGAAATGAAATTGGAGTCGTGGTCACAGAAATATTAAAATAAAACGAAAACAAAATACCATCCTGAAATCGTAGATGTTTTGAGATTTTCCTTTTTTTAATGTCAATCTTTAAACTATTCAAGACCGCAATCACGCATAATGTTTACAGTAAACACTTCCTGATCGTCAAAAGCTAATTTTATTTGGGCGTAGATTGTGTAAATAATATAATGTTGCGGCCTCAGGCCAATACGGTCTTCAGCTCAATAACAAAACCAATATGAATTTAACTAATTAATGACAATTGTATTAATTAACTTTATAATATTATCTTATTTTTCGTTTAAATGAAGTCTCTTCTTAGCAAAAATCCAATTTAGGCGGAAATTGTCGTCCCTGATTAGCCTGTGCTTATGCACAGGCTTATCTGGGACGACACTTTACGCACATTTATTATGCCCAGTTTTCTCAGCACGTTACACATATCTGCGGAGGAATCAAACTGCCAATATTGAAAGATTCTCATATAAGGGCGACTTTTTCCTGGTTTCTGATTGGCTGAATCTCGTATTGGCCGACCTTTTCCCATATTGGCCGTGTTTTTCCATTTAAATTAATTATACTTCTGTCAGATAACTGTTCGATGAAATACGTATATAGGATAATAAGAGGCCGCGATAATTTATGTCCTTCTGTGGTGATAAGATACTAAATAATAAAACACCTACACATTGAAATTTGCGTTCACGCATTCACTTGAGATTCTAAATAAAGAATGAATGGGGAAGAAAAATTAGCGATCAGGTAGTATATTGTCCGTGAAGATGGCACTGACAATTCGTTTCATATATCATTTAAATGCAAATATTTGAACACCTTTGTGTTCACATTCCGAATCTATCCACCCATTGCAATCACAATGTTTCATATCAAAGTATCCAAATGGTCCCTTAATATCATAAAAGACGAAGGGTCGTTACTTACACTAGGTGAATGTTTTCGAAAGTAGTCATCCGTAAGAACATTGGTACATACTGTATTTCAGAGACATATGCACATCTAATCGCTCGTATTATGATATATTAAATTATGGATATTTACATTGTAATTCGAGAATCGTTATTTGTGGCAAAAATACGTTGATACAGATGCTTATGTTATTACAAACTCTGATATAAATTGGTGTTTATTGGTGTAATATACTAGGTGTAAGAAAGATCATACTTATGTATTATCCAGATACCAAAAAACATCTCTACTTCATACAGCCTCTGACGACTGGGATATGACAATATGTTTTTTTTCTCTCATTATTTGTATAATATATACATCATCTTCGGGTGTTATGCAGAGTTAATGGTAGGTTATTGAAACTTCATGGTTTAATATGTTGGTCCACATATGTAAGCTTTGAGGTAATTTTACGATTTACCGTCAAACAGAGATATTGATTTCATATCATAAACGTTCAACTATGTAAACACATCATCGAATACAAATGTCCCGGTTGCATGCTGGTCATGTGTAATATGTATAACGTTTAATTGAGTGGTCACGTGAACAAGATTTTTTACTCTACAAACACTCGTTAGTCTAAGTCTGGAACAACTGTTTTTTATGTTTTCATTCTTAACCACGGTAACTGGACGAATGGTCACGTATGGTCACGTGCATGCAATGCATTTAAACGGCTCATGACTATATCAGCTTTGTAGATCCTTGTAAACTCTAAAAGCAAGAGTCAGACCATAGTCCGGAAACTGTACGTTACACGTTAATGAAGCGCTAAAATAAGTACAAAGGAAACACAAGATAGATGATCACCATCACGTGCTGCATTAAGACGGCACTTGACTTGACCAGCTTGGTAAGTGCTTGTGTACTGTAAAAAGATTTGTTAGTCTTTAGTCAAGGACAACTTTTGTTTGGAATATTTGACACTAAAATATGAGCATTGTACAAAATAAATAAATACATGAACAATACATTGAATGAATGGTCACGCATCAACGATATATTAAGACAGCACGTGACTATATTAGCTTGATAGCCGATTGTGTGCTTTACAAGTACGTAGTAGTCCTTTGTCCAGAAAAACTAAACGTGTGCTTGAAACTTATGGACACTCAAACAGGTGCTCTGTCCATTTAAAGTTAATACAAACGCTAAATGTAATAAATGGCCACGTGAACGTGATTACCGTATACGGCACTTGACTGTATCATTATTATAGCTGCGTGTAATTTTTGCAAGCAAACGGGAAAAGTTTTGTTTTGGACTTTTGGATTCTCAATTATGGACACTGTACTTTAAACAACTAATAAAAACGCAAACTTCGATAAGTAGTGACGTGCAGGTGGCGTATTAAGATGGCACATGGCGAGGTGTTTGTGTACTCTAAAATCACGTGTTCGTCTATAGTCCGGGAACACTCTTGTTTGGGACTTTTTGATCCCCAAACATTGTCACTGTGTGTTACAATTTTGAAACATCGCTGCTAGTCAATTTAATGGAAAGTAAGGTGCACGTGGCGAATTAGGACGGCACGTGACTATATCAGCTTGGTAGGTGCTGGAGTATTAGAAAAGATCGTATTAGTCTATAATCTGGTTAACGCTTGTTTTGGACGTTTGGACATTGAAACGTTGGCACTGTACGTTAAACAAGAGGGTCATGGTGGCCCTTTAGAGCTCACCGGGATCTGGGACAACAATAGCTGAAAACTTGACAATGTGATCAAGTGCTTGAACACACATGACAACATATAACCCAGATTCAAACATGGCTTTCATATTGTGAAGATATTCATTCTTACGAAGTTTCATGAGTCATACATGAGAGCCTAGAGTAGTAAGCAGTCTTTGTAAGATATGACCTGGTGACCTAGTTTTTAGACGCATTTGACCCATATTTAAACTAGGCCAAGAAATTGTCAAGATACAAATTTTACCAAGTTTCATCAAGTTTCAGTTAAATATAAGGTTGCACCAAGAGTTGTAAACAATCTTTTTTCTAAGATTTGACCAGGTATCCTAGTTGTTTATGCAAGTTATCAATATTAGAGAACAGCTTAGGTATTGCTAAAATGAAAATTCTGACCAAGTTTCATCAAGAATGAATCATAAATGTGGCCTCTAGAAGGGTTATAAGGTTTCCTCCCATTTAGCGTTGTTGTTTCGACAATCAACCAGTAGGTTGGCTATACCATTCTCTCTACTGCTTAATTGTCCGTGTCAATATATCAATTTATATGTTTCTGTTTCAATGCCGTCACAAATTGATCATTTATGTCTGGCAAAACGCCATCGTATTGAAGTAAAAGTGTCGTGTTGACATGCTTTTTGGTGTACTGGTAAAATATTCTTTCATTATAACTTAAGTGTCAATATTAATGGTAGTGTGAAAATGTTGTTAAATGTCCGTAAATTATGATTCAGTACAGTTTACCTGCGCCCACTTGAGAAGGCTTGTGAAGCACTATAAACATTTAATTTCAATGGCAAAACTATAAAATACATCTCTTGAATCTAGGAATCGAACGAGGAAGAATAAATTGTATATTACAATTTGCATTGTAAACATGTCAAACTACACATGCCATATGCTCGCAAAGAGCACCGAGGTTAGAATTTAAATAATGTGCATGTATAAAACTATTTACAACATATCAATAATTATACAGTTATCTACAATTTAAACGCAAAATTGATATGTACGCAATGTATACTTAACTAGAATTATACGATTCATAAGCATTAAATAAGTACAATTTTGCCTAAGAAACACATAAAACCCTTCTCCTTTTTTAAGTCGGGCTTGGGAGCGTCCTTGGTGGAACATTCGATATGTGTCAAGTTATTTCTTATATATGACATGACATACTTAAAAAAAAAATACATTAAGCTTAGACGGCTTGTTAATAAAACGAATGATTATGAGGGTTACTACGTGCAAAAGGTTGACTTAAGTTTTGAGTTAAGGTGAAGTTTTTCATAAATTACATGATTGGGGTTAATATATTGTGGCCATAACCGCAATGTTTCCGCACAGTGATTGATATTCTATAATTTGCGCTGGACTATTACCGGTTTCACAACTCGTAATGCTAAATGCTAAGTGACACATGCTTATTAACAATCTACTTTTAATAATGACTGTTGCACTCTTCAATGTTTAATCAGTGTGGCTTAAAAACATCAAATTCAAAAACGATATGAAAGGGTAAAAAACCATCAATGTTTAGAGTTCGTTTTATTCAATAGAAACTTGTCAATCGACATTAAACAAATATAGTTGCTACAATTGAATGACTACATTAGCCTTGCCGTTTCCATTTATATGTTTAAATGAACCCATTGAAATCTATATTGATAGAGTAATTCAATAAAAGTCAATAGTAGTCAAGTGCATGACATGAGCATGCAATTGTGAATACAAAATAATCTATACGCAATAATCAGTCATTTGTAGGAAAAAAAATAGTCATTAACATGTTTCCAATATTTAGTTAAACTCCTTTCAATACTAGAGAATGTGTGAAGACGTCGATATTTAATTCGGATTAATGGACTAGTCGTTGATTTGTGGTAAAGCATTTTTTTCGGCGTAGCCGTCTAACCCAGCTGTTCAGCGCCAAAAGCTGTATAATATGATGCCCCGGAGTGTGTTTCAGTACTCCTACCAAATTTGCTTAACTAAAGTTGGGGGAAATTTGAATTTTAGCTTCAATTTCAACTTATTTATGTTCTTTAAATGAAATATGTTAACTTTTGGAGTGGTTGTGTGCTGTGGGGGAAACCGGAGTACAAGGAGACAACCCAACCTGTCTGGTATGGTGACCACAAACCAAACTCACATGCGCCGGAAACGTGTATTGAACCCGGATCGCCTAAGCGAGAAGCACGTATACCAACCGCTGCACCAACCGGAAAGCTAACCTAACGAGACCTATTTGATTTTATAGTGGACAGCGTAGCTCCTGACCAGACTGCGCCATTTCACAGACTGGGCTTGAGATACGTTGGCCGCATACGCCATAAGATCCACGTTCGCATGAAGGGGCTCTAAAAGTGTGGAAAGAAATGTGACTTAATCAAATATTACCATACCATATAATCCGATGGCGAAGATATAAATTTATGATAAGCAATTTGATGAAAAATAGGCTTTGATCTCACGTTGTATAGTTTTATCTAACGGTAAAAACAACTGCAATACAAATAAAAAAAATCAGTCAATGGTGTTTAACAGAACGAAAGAAATAAATTCGGTTGAGATACGACACATCATAAAAACACGTCTTCATTGTAAAATCTGCGTACTGGCCAAAAAATAAAAAAAACATTGGAAAATATTAAGAAGTATATTATGCAGATTAAAAAGAAAACATTTATTGTTTTGTAGTACACATAGCAGCTTTCTTAGTCTTCAAATAAACCACACATTTAGTGTGTGTATATGGTATACTAAATAATACCAACATAAGAAGCCAAATAAAGATCACCTGATTGCCTCACGGTCAGACTACCAGTATGCCTTTACTAATGAAGACATTCGCAGTCATTTGGAATTGATCGTGCGCCATGTCTCAAACGGTATTGAACCATTGATTTGAAAATTCATATCAGAAAGACATCAACATAATGTTGATACTATGTATTGTAATTCATGTACATTATCAAATATAAATCATTTTATACGTTGAGATACGAGGTAGTTACCCATACATGTGTATCTGAGTGGGCCGGTGGCCGACACGTTTAACTGGTACACAGCTTTCTCAACGACGATGCATAATACCTTTGTGTTCTTAGGAAATGTTACATGAATATAGAAAATAATTGACTTTCATTAATGAAATATTGGGGTCAAATTGATAAGTAATCAGGAGCAATGCATCGACATCTGTTTGCTTTTAGTTTGTAATCCAAGACTAAAACTTATAACAAAAAGAGCAATAATTTTAGAAAGAGTATAAGGCTATACATATACTGGTTAATAGTTCACACAAAGTAACCATGTTTATGCAGTATTATTCATAAATCATTTGGCACTATGTCATATACAATATCAAAATAAAACATAATTCAACCATTACAATTCCATTTGTAATTTGTGTTTAGCACGCCCCCTTTCCGGAAAACCATTGTTTTTGTAAATACATTTGTTTATCATTTAAAAAAAATATGGTGCGATAAACAATCGCTATATAGTATGATACAACACTATTCACAAAAATTAAAACAGCCGTTTATTACCAACTATGCATACATAAATATGCAATCTTTCTGAATCAGTTAATTCTTCAGACGCGATGATCTTCATAAACCTTTACTATCGTATAGTCATTTAGTTCTACCTTAATACATAGAACATATGAGTACTTCAATGCGACACTGCGTGTGATAAAACTAGGAGTTTTATGATTTCAACTAGGTCATTATCATACATGAGTATTATGTACATGACTTCATCTTGCATTATAAAACAATGAAGGATTACAGCATAACACAGTCATAATTTGAGCCAGTGACGATAAAGTATTTCGTACATTACCTGGTTATTTATCTAAAGATGATTGCAATCACTAAAATCAATTGTTAACTGTTTTAAACAACAATAGCTTGGGTATGTGTATGTACGTATTAGTAAGTAGCTTTTATGACAACATGATATTTAATAAAGCCTAATGTCTATTAGTTTTAAAACCATGTTAACGACCATTAACAAACCACGCATCAAAAACAATAATAGCAATCGAAAGTTCGTCAAACAATTATAACATGATTATTTTCTGAGTATTAATTGACACTGTACATTTGTCCATTGGGTTCATGAAGCGAAAACATATATATAACTAAAAATGAATCGAAGACAATTAGCAGTGTGAACCCTTTTATGTACAAAGCATATGATTCTAAAAAGACGTCCATAATTGCACTACAGCACTCACGTGAATTTACGATACACCTGTAGTCAAAGATTTGATGCGGTGACTTCAAGTGACCGAGATTAAGACATAGCATTGTCAAGAAAGGGAACCAGATTCGAACTTGGCAGAGATATTGTCATGATAATCATTCTAACCAAGTTTCATCAAATCTGAGTAAAAAATGTCACTTCCGAATTGGTAACACACTGTTTCTTATATTTGGCCAAGATTCAAATTTGGCAGATACATTGTCAAGATAAACATCCTGACGAAAATCCATCAATATCGAGGCATGTCTATGGCTTCCTCAGTGATTAAGATATTGTTTTAAGATCCTACTTGGTGACCTTGTTTTCGTACACCTATGTCCCAGAACTTGAGCATTCTTATCACTTTTTATAAAGACCGAGTTAAAAATGTGGCTCAAAAATGGTAACAAGACTTTTTACTGTTGACCTAGTTTTCAGACACAAACGACTTAAAATCGAACTTGGTCTACACATTGTCGAGATAAACATTTTGACCGATTTGCATCAATATTAAGGGTAAAATATGGCCTCTAGAGAAATGGTGAACTTAAAGTTGAATGCACATACCACTGTACGACGGAGGCCAGACTGCGGACTGATCACAATTGGTCACCTTAAGATCTTCGTGCTCAGGTGAGCTATACACTATACACACCTATAACAAAATGACTCAAACTACTTAAAACGTTCCCATATACGAGGACATTTCGATTAAAATCTCCTTGATAATATTTACGCATGAACGTGATAGATAATATGGAAAGATTCGCTTGTCAGTATTGTTTTTGAAGTTGTGGTAATGTATATGACTTTATAAGGTGAAGAAGGCTACAGCCCCCAGTCCATAAAGGTTGTAAAAAAGTATTTTATTGGAACACATTTGTAGGTCAGTTTATTCAATCGTTATCCTTTTTTTGTTTTCAAGGCATCCACCTTTATCGGGGTCCATACTATGTTCGCCGAGTCCTGTCGGTATTCCACGCGGTAGGTTCTTGATTTATGCAATCCTTAAATTCATATACTCCGCAGTACCTATAAAAAGAATATTGTAATGTGTGTATTAGTTTTCGGCACACTATAGACAAAAAAATCAGACGGTTACATACTTATCCGAGTATCAAAATAACTGTAAATCATACCAATTAACTTATACTAGTATATGTACCTGCAGCTTCTCGAGTATTCTCATACACGCGTGTAGTCTCTGATAGTTGTTGTTTGGATAATGCTGCATACGTGTTCTTATTGCTGGAAACAAAAACGCAATGACTATCATAATTTGAAATATGCATATACGATAGCAATTAAATGTAAATTTCACAATAAAATAATTGCAAAAGTTCTTAAAGTAATACACTTAAATAAACAGTTAATTGATTTACCTCTGGTCAGCATCTAAAATGTAAACACAAAAGGTTACATTATATTTAGTATATATATATAATTATTCATGTGTTCTAATAGATATGCACCAATTATAAAAGAAAAGCGTGTTCTTCGCCTCGTATCAATAGACGTATTATTAGTAATTTGTGATTTACCGAAGTAACCATGCGATTTAACCATTACGGCAAAATAATTGCCAATACGGCATTCACGTGTAGGAAATGGTAAATTTATATTATCATTCATACTATAGGGTAAATTACATCTCAAATAAAAATAAAAAAACATGTTGCTTAAGAATTTCTACTGTACATCAGCGACTACAACACACATCGGCGAGTACTCCTTACCTAGAAGTTCATAGGTCTTCTCGGCTGGGCTTGTATCATAACTATCGGTATTCGCATCTGCCAGACTCTGTCTGTATCAAAATGTGTTCAACGATTACATTCACTATACAATATGAATTCATAAAAGGTTATTGCTATATATACAACACAATAAGGAGGGTGCATTTCATCATTTAGATTGGCAATTGTATCATGTATATGATTTATCATTGAAACTGAAACCCATCAACCTTTGTAAAATCAATAGATTACTTAATTATGTTCCTACATAGTACAGATCAGTTTGGACATTGATACTGTCCGTGGTATTTGTAAGTTGTATAGTGTAAACAGATGTCTTACCGAATCGCATGCGATTTTGCAAGCTCGTCATTTTCCCCTACAAAAAAGTACGACATATAATCATTTGCACAATACACTCAATCAATATACATGTGTTATCTGAGAAGAGTTGTTGTCAATATTTAACGAGATATCGCAAAGGTGCTGCTTCTTCAAGCTGGTAGATGTATGATATGGCTTGTGATGCAAGTTACGCCATAAACCGTGATAGCTATTTCAAGAACGATACTCAGTTAATAGAGTAAATTAAGCATCCATTAATTGTAAATGAATACAAATACAACTTGTTTATTGAATACCTTTCTTAAATAACATTAAGTATATATCGAAGTGTAACTATTATGTTCGGCTGTCTTTGGCGATTCATATAAATGATAGAAACGTGAGTTGAACAATTATTAAACGTTTTGTTAGTCGTATTAGATGAGATTTTACCTTGATTTCGTGTGATCATTATATGCAACGAGAGCACTAACTGCCAATAGAATCGCACACCCTTTTCACTCATGCAATTCACGGGTTGTGACGTAGAATAATACGTACAAGTCTTCTCTGCGCTTTACGTCTGGTAATAGTTTATTATGCCTTGTTGTGAAAATAATACAATGCAATTTATAAATGATTTGTGGTATCGAAAAAAAAGTACACAAATAATATAATATTTTATCGGAATAATGTTCCGATAAGCAGAGTGTCAAAACGATGTTGAATGGTGTTACTGAATTCCCAACCCGTGAATTTATTCTAGCTAGTGAGTATAAAACTCTAAAAAAACGTGTATTTTTCATATGAGCGCGCATTGTATATAAATGCATATTTAAGTGTAAAGAACAATCACTAAATCAGGAATTTTATGATATGATGAATTAATCATTTTAAATCAACTTTGTCAATAAAACCGGGTTTTATGAGCGGCAGTATAAGTTTACCCTAAGTCCGTCATCTCTGTCAATAAGTCCAAGCGTACGCAAAACCGGGTTTTGCGATTTTTTCAGTACTGAAAGTTCTTGGCGAAGGGCAATGTGAGGATTATGCAAGGTCGAGGGTAATTTCACTGTTACTTAAAATATAATATGACTTAATAGTGTAATTACTAAACAACTACATAAGGTATGTTCATGATACTTGATAAACAAACTTGAATATATATTTTTCTTTTGTCTCTCTCGCGCGATACCGTCTTTTCATACGTCCGCCCGCTTGTCAGTTCTCAAAAACTGAAATAACTTGAAAGGTACATAAACTATTATCATGAACGTTCCTTATTATATTATATATAAGTTATGGCAGTATAATGCAGCATCACCCTTAATGAGTGCAGTGATCTCATGTCAGGTGAAGTTTACTATAAATAAAACGACACTTGCTCGAAAAGTACAAAGCGTGCATCATTTATTTTGCTTTACACTTTTATAAAATGGTGAATGTTAAAACATTGTCCTATTGCTCTGAACATAAGACATAGGATTGGATTATGAAACATTACACATGTTCGGATAAAGGTCGTCTTGAAGGTATATATTTCATAGTGATTTCAAATTGTAGGGCTTCCAGTGTTGTCTGCAATGCTGTCAATTCATTTTTTTATAATGAAATTTTAGTCGTTGTATAACTCGCATTAATACTGATATATACTGGAACATATAATGTGTGTTGTTATACATCAACAGGTGCTGATGTTATTGAATGTGCTTAGCATAAAGACAAAATTTAGACACAAATGATGCCTAGCAAATATTATTTAAAAATCTACATTACTAGATTTGTTACTTTAATACAACTAGATCTTATGACACTTATCTGATAACATATTTTCGTTTACTCCTTAAAGTTTTGTTTGGCTTTGTTAATTTGTTAAACTTTCCTGGCAATTTATAGTCTATAACGATAACGAGCAATATCGTTGTATTTAAGTCATTTAAACTGATACAAAGATGGGGTGGTATATGATCTCATAATACACGGTACATATAGTAATACTGATTAAAGTGACCTCATATAAAGTATGGGTCATGGTCTAGGACAAAAATAGCGTTTACAGTCTTGTTGATGGAGAGCAATACAATGGGCTGGACGAAGAAAAGTAACCAATCTTGCGCCTTCTGTTGAAAATTAAGGCCTAAAATGACATCAATACTTATCTTAAATCAGATTGTGCTTCGTTTAAAGAAATGTATTGTACTCTTTAAATGCGTTATTATTTTTTGTAAGTATGATTGGTTTTTAACAAAAGGCAGTTCTTAGTAATAGCATGTTGGATTAATTGTTATGAAAAATTGTTAATATTCCCGATCGAGGGTGTAGCAGCTTTAAATAGAGAATTATGCCTAAACGAACCTGTCAGTTTTTAAGTAGTGCATAAATCCTGGTTTCATTCAATAATTATGTCTATGGTTTTACTAAAAGAGATGTAAATAAATTTACTATAAAGATAGTTAAACCATTTTAATACTCATAGGAAGGAAGTTTGTAGAAATATTCTGTTATACATTTGTTGTACGTACCTTTCATTTATAATTTTGATATAGAAGTACCTACCGCTATATATCGTGTTTGTGTGCGTTGTTTCATATACAACATTGTTGACTGACTCTGAAAACCAATGCAATTTGTTTAATTGAATGTTTATTAATCAAGCGATATGATTTTAAAGATTGTATATGTTGTTGTTTGTTTCGTTACAACCTTAAATTTGAACAAAAATCACTCATTTGAGGATATATCTGTTAATAAAACGGGTTGATTTGTGTGTTGTTGTTTTGCACAAAAGTGTAATTTGCTTAGTAGGCTTCAATCTTAAATTCGTCTTGTCAGCAAATATAATAGCAGTGAAACTCCGTCAATAGGAGATCATCCGTATATTCACTACAAGGTCCTTTATTTAAGTCAAGTGACCATCTTTCGTTGAAACAGGACAAATACACATAACAAACACAAACATTTATTAATACCATTATTTAAATCTATGGGACGGTCAATGGAAAGCATATACATTCTAATAAAAGTGCAATAACAGGTTATACGTTTCAATGTAGTGAAACTTAAATTATATTACTCGATGTTCGAGAGTTAACCAGAGAAGCAGGCCAGTAACATTCTGCGGCACGATGCAATTTTACACACAAAAGTATCAACTCGTCGTAAATATACGGACACCAATTGTTGAAAACTTTACCAGGTGGTCTAGTTTTTTACAACGTTTGACCCAAATTCAAACATGGTATTCATGATGTCAAGTTAAACATGTTTACTAAGTTTCTTATGGACTGAGTCATACATGTGGCGCTAGAAGGATAACAGGTTTTGTTTTAGATTTGACTTGGTGACCTAGTGTTTTGACGAATGTGATTCATATTCGAACTTGCCTTGCCATTGTCAAAATAAACAAACTAACAAAAATGTATCAATATTGATTCTTAAATTTGGCTTCTAAATTGGTAACAAGGTTTTTGACAAGATTTGACCTGTTGACCTAGTTTTCGGACGCACGTGACCCGGATTTGAACCCGGCGTAGATTTAGTCAAGATAACATTATTTACATGTTTCATTATGATTAAAGCATAAATGTGGCCTCTAGAGTGGTAATATGGTTTTTTCTAAGATTTTATCTAGTGACCTAGATTTTTGACGCACTTAACCCAGATTCAAACTAGGCATAGATATTTTCTAAATAAATATTTTGTCCAAGTTTCATCAACATTAAGTCATACATTTGGCCTATAGAGTGGTAACAAGGTTTTTCTAAGACTTAACATTGTGACCAAACTTCATTGAATTTTGAAAGAAAAATGTGGCCTCTAGAGTTGTATCAAGCTTAGAGTTGACGACGCACACCACACACCGCACAAGGTTATTTTCTTCGTCACTTTGATTTTGAGTTTGAATCTGACACCAAAAAATATTGACTCAAGATTAATTTTATAACACGCTTAAGTGATATATCTTCTTGATTGACTCATAAAATCTGTAATAACTATGCACACATATATTGAGTTTGCAGTAAAAAGTTCTTTTATTACAACGCAAGATTGCAAGACAACGAAGCGAGATCGATATTGCGAGATCGCGAAATTGCGAAATCGTGATCACTCTTACTAAAAGGAATTCGCATTTCTGCACGTAGTATAAATATATTACAGTGAAAAAATGCATGACATTATGTGCGTGAGTATTTTGTATTTTTATTCCACTTTTGCAGATAATTTTGAAAAACGGCTAACCTTGTGAAATGGCCATGTGATCACATTTAGAAAATACAAATAATTGTAACATATAATCCCGAAGCAGTTAAACTAGTCAAAGAAAACGTTATCGAAACAAGACAAACAAATACACGTTTAAAAACACACATTCTTGCTTTCTAATAGCCTTCCGAGGCAAAATGTTGAGTTTTACTCTCATATGGAATATCATAATACAATATAAATAACAATTGCGTGTATGAACTTAAATAAGCAAGTTTCATTGTTTGGTATTTAAAAGTAACTTGTTCACAGATGGGCAAAATGACAAGTTTCAAATCAATGGGCGTATATTCAAAAAGGAATGTATGCATACTATTCAAAGAAGCATAATAATGATTCTGCCCAAGAACAATGTTTAAAGTATGTGTTCTTTTAGTATAAATCATCGATCAAATTCGGTAAAAAAAATAAAGCGTTTGTATTGCTTTTCATTGCTAACTTAGCAAAACGTTCAAATTATCCCCAAAATTCAAAAGCAAGCGTGACGTTGTGGTAGCGCGTTATGTATTGCTCCTACATGTGCTAAGTTTGAATCTATCCTCTAATCGTTTCAATAGATGTCCGATGCTTACAACACTAGTACACACTATTTGTTTAGTTTTTTTTTTAATTTACGCGTCACGTTTTGGCATTCTTTTCGGTTGTTTGATTGAGATTGTTTTAGACGCACATTCGGTATGTGATTAATACTGAGGTAACAAACCGGTTTAATCCCCAAATGCTTTACACTTACAGTTCCAAGGTGGTAATCCCATGTTTAATAATTGTATTTTTATATTTGGTGTTTAATTATAAAAGCAGTCGATAAGAACAAGACATTATCTCCTGATAATATCTGAAGTTTCTTTGTGTGCTATTATAAACACATACACACAAATAAACGTATGATGTACAAACATTAAATAGACCCCCTCCGCCTGAAACAAACAACAACAACACAATAATAATATGAAAGACTTTTTGCGAAAAAAGACATAATATATTTAAGAAATATTTTGTTTAAATAACTATTGGAGTTTAACTTAAAAGCGAGGCAAAGTAACACTGAATAACCTTGGACAGAGATCTGATAGCCTCCGAGCACAGATGAAATCAAATTACTGCTGATATTACAAACAGCGTGATTGATGCTTATATGAACAGTATTTGGTGAGTTCACTTTTGTTTTGGCAATACAATTTATATGGAAAAAAAACACACTGAAATATAAATAAATTTTCTTAAAAAAATAAATAAAAGTTAACAACAAAGTTCTCGATAGTGGTGTATCATACATACATCTGCCAGTTGCATGGGGGTAAATGATCATTACCTATCGAATACGAAACAAAAAGCATACCAAAAACTAACCTGGCCTTAATTAAGAGGTACATGGATAACTTCATTAAATAACAAGATGGCCAGAGTGGCACTGAATCCCTCATATCAATTCAGATTGTGATACCAGAGAGATCTTAGCTAAGAAATTGTTTTACGTTTTTACTTAGTACAATGAGGAGAACAAGTTACCCAATGATGGGTCAATTTTAACCACATAGTCATGGTTATAATCAACTTGTTTGAAAACAACTTTATGATGTTATATATCAAATACCAAACCTCTGAGCCGTTTGGTTTCAGTGCAGATGATGGTATAGTCATGTTGTTATTAAAGACTAAATATACTATGACAACTGGAGCATTGCCAGTTCTGACGCCATGAGCATGTTGCGAAACATCAAATAATTAAGATTTATAGATAGTGACAAGATGATTTAAAAAAAAGTTTTTACTATAAAAATATACGGGAAAAAAGTTTGGGCCCTTGGGACCAAGGGGAATGATTTGAAAACATTTGGTAGAGAAGCATCATATGATGTTACATAACAAATAACACCTTCTGGGCCTTGCGGTTTCAGAATATTATAATTTAAAAGTCTTAACTTTATAAATATGAGGGATACAGGTTTCCTCCAAGGGAGGGTCCCATTTTGATCCCTGGAATAAGGTGAACACACTTGTTCAGAGGACAATCATATTATGTTTCATTGTACATACCAAGTCTCTGAGCCTCGCAAGTTCAGAGGAGAAGATGTTCTAAGTTTCCATTATATACATAAAAAGGAAACACATTACCCTCATGACGTGGACATTTTTGATACAAGAGACATGATTTGAACAAAGTTGGTCTAGGAACACTAATCGGTATTATATAGCAAATACCAAAACCCAAACACTGGGTCCTGTTATGTTAGAGTGTTCAACATATACATATTAGGAACACTATTTACCCACGCGGAATGGTCTATTTTTATCCCAAGGGTATGATTTAAAAAAGCTTCGTAGAGGACCACTATGTGATGTTGAAAAAATACAAAACCTCAGTGCCTTGCTATTTCAGAGGGGCAGATTTTTTATAAACACAAATAAGGAATACATGTGACACCCAGGGGGACATTTTTAATCCACGGTCATGATATGAACAATCCTGGCAGGGAACCACCAAACAATGTTACGAACTGCCAAATAACAAAAAATATATATATAACAAAACTACTAACTCCTAGGGCAGGGTCATTTGTTGCCCATCGGGGCATAATTTGGGCATAAATTGAGCAAATTTGTACATACATTTAAAGGAGACAAGGTCACGGGCACAACTATATGCCGTCGTAAAAAATGGATCAAATGGGATACCATATTATTTTGGTCGGCTATGGAATTCGACTTCCATACATGAACAGACAAAAGATCTCCTAAAATGTGAATGAGTTAAGAGAGCTAAAACGGAGAATTTCATTTTTTAAATAAGAAATGACAATAACTATGATGTGCTTGGGGTGATGCGGCTTGTAAATAAGCAGACAGTTGTGTGAAGATTCGATGAAAACTTGTTTGAGTATAAAAAGGGCTATTACTCTGAAAAGCTTATCATCGACCTTTATTATATCTCAAAAACACTTGCAGAATGTTAAGTCTAATGCTTAGATCTGACCTGGTGACCTAGCTTTAAGACGCGTATGACCAGATTCACTCTGCCTAGATATTATCAAGATTACTATTCTGAAAATTTCATATTAAGATTTTGTCATAGATGTAGCGTCCAGAGTGGTATCAAGGATTCAATGACCTATTGTTTGACGCACGTAACGAAGATTCACACTTGGCCTAAATATTATCAAAAATAATATTCATCCCCTGTTTCGTCGTTATTAAGTGATAAATTTGGCTTCTAAATTGGTATAAAGGCTTTTCTTAGTCTTTAATAGCATAAATGCCCCGCTGACCAGGTTTTGGACGCACTTGACCAACATTCGATCTCGGCTTCGATATTGTAATGATAAACATTATGATTAAGTAATATTTAAGTTAAGTCATACACTTGACCTCAATTGTGGATACAAGTCTTTTCGTAGATTGTATCTGGTAACCAAGGCTTTGGACGCACGTGACCTTGATTACAACTCGTCATAGATATTCACGATAAACAATCTTATCAAGTTTCATCACGATACAATTATAGATCTGGCATCCATAGTGTTAACAAGGTTTTTCTAGAATATGACCAGGTTACCTCGTTTTGGAATGTATTTGAAACTAGGCCGTGATATAGGAAAGATAAACATTCTGACAAATGTTTCATCACTAATATATGAAATAAGGTGGCCTCTAGAGTGGTACCAATCTAAAGGTTTATGAAAGTGCATACACTGCTCCGAGCATTGTTCACGCTGTCAGCATATAACGTTCAAAAGCGACACTCGTATGAACATAATGTATTGCATTATTTAAAGCGTGTATCAATTTGTTCGACTGAACACACTATTTGGAAAATGGACGCTTGTCATGTGTTCCTGTTAATCCGACACCTTACTTTATGAAATCTTAATATGGTAGGACAAAAACAAGTACATTAGAGTTAAATTGCCGGGATTATCCGACATAACTCTCTATATATAACTGAATTTCTACTAGGCGGAATAATATTTCACTAGACCCAGGCTGACGGGCTAGTGGCTAGCACCAAGACTGAGTGGCTGTTTATAAATAAATAAAATTTGATAGCAATTATTTTATTATTTTCATGATAAGACTAGCTGTCATGTTATCCCAGATCTTATTTGTATGACTTGTTACCAAATGTGTTATCAGTCTATTGAATATTAGTAAATATATAGATATAAAGGGTTTTGCAAGCAAACATTTATTTCGTATACAAAAGGAGACAGGTCAGAGTAGTGCAAACACAGATAAATATCTGTAGTTACCAAATAACCAGAGCATTACACTCACTAATGAATGCGTAGCTTACTATTATGTAATAATTGAACATGATTCATATTTATGCGATCAATACATCTTGACACGAGAAGATAAACTAAAACACTATTTACCTGCTAACCGTCGTTTCTTCCATAGTATGAACAATATCACAGCTACAATGATCGCAGCAGCCCCACCGCCCACAACACCCCCAATAAGAGCTGCAGACACAGGTGGTTCTTCTTTAGAGTCTGAAATCGTATTTTGGTTTAAAACATAACATTTATTTTAAAGTGTGTTTATTTGTCTAGATAGTTCTTAAAGTTATTATGACTAGATAATCTACGAAGGGCCCATGCCATTGAAAATTGGCATGTATATTACATTATTACTCACTAATATGATAGCAAATGAGCTATGCACACCTATTTCTGGATACAATAAAGCAAAATATAAATATGCTACTGCATCCAAACAATAACTAAATACTGGTGAACCAGCAAGAGATGGACATTCTTACAGAATGTGGTCTGTTGCATTTGACAAGACAGTGTCACAAACAGGTTTCAATAACAATATAAGAAGTAAATCATACCGCAGACAACCTCTGAAGCAGGAAATATATGTAAAAAATGATGAACTAACGCATCCACTAAGTACAAATGAAGCTGTTGCAATATTCACATTGAAACAAAGTGAAACTTTAGCTGCATCAGCAGGAACAAAACTAAAATAAACTTCATGCTATTTTCAACAAGATGGTCATTGGCCCTAAGGCGCTCGTCTGATACCAGATGAAACTTAACAATTGTGAGAAGGTTGAGCTCTAAAGAATAAAAGTACTTATGAAACATAAACATTTTTTGTCTAAGCACATTATTATGAAAAACTGATAACTGAGAATATTTCCAACACAGAACGTGTATGTACACATTTAAACCTTAGCTTAATTTATTAAGGACAACTATGATAGAACACTCAAGTTAGCCAAAAGCTTTATGTCTCTCCTGCAAATTAAACTGTCTATACAAAATTCAATAGGGTGAATCATTATAGATCAAATGAAAGGACTCCAATTACAGTTCCTGACAAACCATTTATATTGAATGAAAGGTCAAATTAAACTAAATGTAACATTTCTTATAGTTTTACTGGGTTTATCACTTTGTGAATTTCGGGATAAATTAATATATTCGCCTGAAGTAATGGTAATATTTAATTTGAGTAAATAAATATCATTACATGTTTTGATTGTTGTTCATGTTACTGAATCCAACACCAGTATCATCTTGAAACTTGAAACTTGAGCATTTGATTGAACGCCTATTTCTACGTATGAACATATTCAATGGCGTTGTACAATAGAAATAAAAACAAAAATTAAACACAAATGTCAAAAATTGTTCCTGCATATGTGAGGTAGAGCCAAGGACCGAAACAACTTCCTTGATCATCATCGTCATCGTCGTCATCATCATCGTCGTCGTCATCATCATCATCACCACCACCACCACTACTACCACCACCATTATCATCATGCAGAAAACAACAACTTTGGCATGTGTTAAAATGTCGCACTTAAGTCAAATGTACAAGCTTAACTTTCACACCCCGTGGCAGCTCTATTTTTCAATAGACAGAAACCATTTTTGAAATCAATCGAGATGTCATAAATACAAACATTCTGAGCAAGTTTTCATGATGATTTGGCAAGTAACTTGACTTCAAGAGAGTTAATAAATCTTCAACATAGCCATATAATTAACACTTCCCCGACACTATAGTGCCTTGGCGACCATGGCTTCAACAGCCTGGAACCATTTCTGCATTAAGCGCAGATATTATTTAAAAAAAAAAACACATTTTTCAGATCAGGTGTCATGATGATTTGACTAAAAATTGGACTTCTAAATAGTCTATCAGTCAGATGGGTTGGGGTGTACCACTCAGGGGGGCAAAACAACACCTATCTTACTTGATTGTATACTCAATATAAAGAAACAAAATGTGTGATAACAATCTCAGTTGGGCAGCTATAAGTTGTTATTTAGCTGTTTCTATGGCAACCGTCAGGCTTTGACTAAATAGCTAGTTTAGCTAGTATAATTATTAAATATTTCTTCAAAATTGGTTCTAGAAAAAAAACGTTTGGTGTTAAAATGAAGATTATGATTATTACCTACTACCTAGTATGATCTGCAGTTAAATATGCAAATTAGTACATATGCATATCTATGAATATTAATGACATTGCAAGAAAAGTTCCTAAAAACTAGCAAACCTCCAAAATAGTAGGGTCAATATACACTTTGACCCCCAAAAAAATGCTACAAAAGGTATTTTAACTGATCCTGGTAGGGTAGAAGGTCCTTAAAAACATATCAAAAGTTTACAACAATCGGACCTCCGGAAATGTTTTTTTTTTTTCAAGATGGC
>VMBQ01003665.1:60528-96807 GCA_007657795.1 Dreissena rostriformis
GCCCCTTGAAATCCATATACAGCCACCAAAATAATCAAATTTGAGTGGATATTTACATAGTTATGATCATTTATAGGTTTTGGCGGCCATCTTGGCGGCCATTTTCGACGCCATGTTGGATTTGTGTGTACTATTGTACACTTAAACAATGTCTGATGATCTTTATGTGTTCTTTGCCCCTTGAAACCTAGGAATAAACACAAAATTCATAAAATTTGATTGTATAGTTACATAGTTATGATCATTAATAGGTATTGGCGGCCATCTTGGCGGCCATCTTGGGAAGAAAATCCGGAGGTCCGATTGTGGTAAACTTTTGATCTGTTTTTACCAGGTTCAGTTAAAATACCTTTTGTAGCAATTTTTTGGTGGTTGAAGGTATTTTTTCATATATTGACCCTACGTAAATACTACATGCAATTTGCGGTTCAATTTCTCCCAGACAATTCATGAAAATTAAGCTGATTGATGCCCCATCTTCAAAGGAGAAAAAAATACCAAAAGCTGCCAGTACCAGACTGTTATCAACCATTTTCATATGCTACTGGCATGCATCTTCCAAGATATATAGGTGTAGTTTTGCCCCCCTAACTGGTACATCCCATCTCAATTTTGGGTACTTCGCTGAAGGACAAAAAGTGTTAACAAGCTTTTTTTAATTTGACCTAGTGTTAACAATGTTTTGATATAGCCATACAAGGAAAACTGTCCCGTCCCCTGGCAGTCTAACGGACCGGAACTATTTTTAAAATTAGCCGAGATATTATTAGAACAAAGTACTGACAAAGTTTCATGAAGATTGTGCCTTCTTGACTATAATCAAGGTTTCACTTTAGCCATGTAAGGAAAACTGCCTTGGTGTCTATGTTTTCAATAAACCAGAACCATTTTTGAACTTAGCCGATACATCATCAGAAAAAAATGTTCTGACCAGGTTTCATGAAGATTTTACTACTAATGTGACTTCAAGAGTGTAAACAAGTTTTTTCTTTAATAAGACCTAGTGACCTAGTTTTTGACCTTGGTGGCCCAAGATATAATTGAGACAAACGTTCTGACCAATCTTTATGATGATTAGACAATAAATGTGGCTTCCAGAGTGTTAACAAGAACAATGTTGGCAACGCACGACGAACAACAGACAAAACGCGATCACAAAAGCTCTCCATGAGGACGTTGTTCTCAGGTGAGCAAAGAATTAGATGAGCAACAGGCACTGATGCCTCATTAATTTATTAAGACGCGGACAATCCACCAGCTAGTTAAAAAGGCCTTGCATCCACACACGAAAAGGTCATATTTCAACACAAAAAAACATTCCTATACAATCATCCACACATTAAAGGTCGGGATAACATTTATCTTGCGTAAGATATTGTGCAACATTATTTTGACAACGTTCAGATAATTCAAGGGCTATTGTGCAATAGTTCTTCAGAACCTTTGGCGGTCTATCGAACTCGGCATAGATATAATGTCCATTAACATAATCACCAAGTTTCATGATGATTCGATATAAATTGTAGTTTCGTGAGAGGGCATCATCCCCACCAACCGCAGCATAATTATTGCTCATTTTAAACAGGCTATTAACAAAGACAAAGGTATATAATATTTCTCACTCTTTGCAGCAAGAATGCCATTCTTATATGAAAAACTACACATAAAAGTCAATGAACTGTTAGAGTTTTATTAAATTCTGCCAAGCATTTAATCAGCACGAGTATGTGCATGTATCCCAACCATCATTGATGGGGTAATATAAATGTATACCTTGTGAAATCGTGAACACACCAAACATCTCTGGCGTAGCAGCTCCAATGGCGTTAAATGTCAAAAGTCGTGCATGATAAACACCCACATCTAGGCTGGTAATATTAACTTTAACCATGTCATCTGGTCCAATACTTGCTTCCTCACTGAGGCTTGTGTGGTTGATGTAATTATCAGTAGAATCTTGAGATAACTGAACAATGAAGGTCTGTTTATATCCTCCATTGAATCCGCGTTTCCAAACAAAATACACAGATTTCTGAATGACAGTGAAGTTCAATGCTACTGGTGAAGAGGGTTTACCTAACAAATAAAATAAAGTAAATACAATAGCAGAACAACAAACCACAATAAAATAGTATATGCATGTAAATAGGATTTAACCCCTCCTCAAAAACACCGTAATTAAATACAATGTATGCTCATTACAAACAATGATAGCATTTTATTCATCCTGTTCATGTTGTCACACCATACTTTTTGTAAATACCATAATATATGAAAATTCAGTCAGATACAATTTAAAGATACCTTGTTTATCACAAAAGGTAATCTTCATTCTATAAGATCCAGACACAAATTAATATTTTTGCAATGAAGCTACTAACTTATTTCATGGATACATTCTCTGATCAAAGTCGATTTATAATTACATTCTTCTTTGAAAGCTCAATACATAACTGTATGAATTCATCCGTTCTTTCATACAAAAGGTTTAATATGTTATTTGGCCAAATTAATCTTAAAAAAACCCTTACTTTCTGCAACTACTGACAACACAGCACTTGAAACATTAACAGCATTTTTCACTTTGAGTGTGTAGTTTCCGAAGTCAACAGGTTGAAGATTAATGATAGTAAAGTGCAGGAGAGTCCCATCCACCTGCACCTTGGTTCCATACCAGACAGCTGCCACTGTTGTGTCATATCGATGTATAATATGTTTTTCAGAATTGCTTCTGATGATTAGCCCATCATAGCGTTGTAAGACAAACTCATCAAGTGTCGGGTAAGCAAAAACTGGGACACTTAGTGAAACGTTGGCACCAGTAGCTGCAGCAACCTTGAGGTTAGTTGTTAGAACTTTAGGACTCACTGTAAAGAAAACATGAATTTAGCTTATACGCATAATCATTACCACATTATTTGAAGATACAGTCACTATTAAAAAGTTAAAAAAAAAATGTTACTATGTTTAAGCTAAAGAATATTTAATAAGAAGTTCAAAATACTTTGTTTTGTCAATTGTAAACAATATTGTATGTAAATAAGCTAACTGTCTAACATTGAACTATCCCTAATGGAGATGCATACCTATTTTATACCACATTGACACATTGTACGGAGCTTAAAAGTGCTTGAGTTTGGTCTTTATTATCCAAGTATGACCCTCAACATAGCTATGATTTTGTGCTAGAAACACCATCTTAAATACACTATAAGTTATTAAGGAGCGCGAAGTATGATAGAAATTCAATACTGCTGCAGTTTATGGAATTTCACTTCTTTATATGGGATACAAATTCAATATTCTCGGAATCTTTCAAATTTTTGGAAAGGTAGAGAACAGACACATGATCTGACTACGTTTCAAAAGATAAATGTAACTTCTATCTTTTAAACTTAAAATTTGGTGGTGGAAACATTTCTTTCAAGTAAAACAATACGATAATATTTTAAAAGTAAAAATTGTTTACATTGATATTGTGTCAAATTGTTCAATTATAAATTGTTGTTAATGCAAATGAAAAATATTACTACTACCAAACCTTTAACTATGAGTGTAGTTGCAGCAGTCTGATGTAGATCCCCACTGACATCGTAGACACCATTCACTACTGAGCAGGTATATGTACCAGTATCTTCCATTCGTAGTTCAGTTATGCGTACAATACGAGTTGACATTGACGCAGGGCCATCCAGTGTGATATGTGTATTCGGTATCTGTACCCCACCATGTGTTTGGGTGAGGGCTGTAAACGTGTACATGGCCGGTACACCAGAGGCCTTACATGTCAATTCGAATGGTTGTCCTTCGGTAGGGTTTGTAGACGACATGTAGATGTTCAAATCAGGTGCATCTACAAAATGAACAATTCATGATTAACAATAGCGTTCACATGTAAACTGAAAACAATGCCAGTGGTCATACCGATGTAGCATCCAAAGCAAACAGTAAAATGAAGTCTTAAAATATGAATAAGCACGATATTAAACATGTTATCATTCTTAAACTCTAGTCACATTAAACAGACAATCGACTCAATATATTTTAACAAGACCATCATAAAACCATACATTAGGGTTAAAATGACACTGATAGAAGATGTAAGCATTGCTTCAGTGTAATATACAATGGTGAAACAACCAATAAAACAAACGTCACATAGGCATAAGTAACGTTACACTATCTTAACAGCAAACTTATTTTAAAATCAAACCTGATATTTTTAAAGTAGAAGCTTGTAAGGTACAATTCTCCAGCCATTGGTGAACATGGTGGTTAACAATAGACATATTATATTTAACTACTCTGGAAGATAAAAATGCAGTAACATTTCTGGCAAATCATTTTGAAATCCAAGCAGTGGTTTCTGACAGTCAGATGTTTATTTTTTCAATAAAAAATCATACAAGGAGACTGGATTCATCCATGAATAAAACGATTAAGTATATTTGTCCTTTCTGTCTTGATGGCTCTACTGATCATAAGCAGTGGATCTAAAAATGACTAAGGTCAAGTACACACAACTCATAAACGTGTGGATCACGGGGCACGAAAAAAGTGTCTTGCACATCTACAATTCATGTTGGCTAAATACTTCAGCTTTCAATTATATTGCTTGTGAAATGTAGACGTTAAGATGCACGACGAACTTATAACATGACACACAGACAAACCGTGGAAAAACTGACCGATAGAGTGACTTCGTTTGTGTGGGCTAATTTTACAAAATTCATAAGTTTCACGAGGAGTTTCATGCTCAAATCAGAATAATGGTGCAACATAATTTATTCTAAGATCTTCTCAATTATACTATTGACCGACAATTGTAATGAGACTGTGCACTTCCAATCACGAGAACTTAAAAAGTCCGACAAAGCAAATATTGTTGAAAATACATCTCTGTGTAAATATACTTATTTATAGGACCAGTTGCTCTAAGATTGATCTTGAATATACATATATTTTGTTAATGCCAGACACAGACTGTACGAAAACTGACAAACAATTATGATTATGTACCTAAACATTTTAAGCAGTTTAAAGTTTGCAGAGCAAAACTGTAGTATAACAGATAGATTGATAGATGTAGAGATCGGCATATGTAATGCAAGAACAAAACCAATAACAAGACGTCCATGATGGACGTAAACGCTCACCTAAATTCACAGACACCAGTTGATGTAGAATTGACCTGGTGATCCAGTATTTGACCATACTTAACCCAGATTCAAGCATAGCCTTTATATTGTCAAGATACATTTACGTTTATCAAGATTGAGTCACACATGTGGCCTTTCTTAAGGTAAATGGTTTGTTTCTTAAATTTGACCTGGTGAACTAGTGTGTGAACGCACATGACCCAGATTTTTACTTAACCTTGATATTGTCAAGGTGAGCATTCTGACCAAGTTTAATCAAGAGTTATAAATGTGGCATCTAGAATTAAAACAAGTTTTTTTCTAAGATTGTACCGGGCTTCTCAGATTTTATCACACTTGACACAGATTCAAATTCAGTCTAGATTTTGTCCAGATGAATATTCTGACCAAGTTTCATGAAGAATGGGTCATACTTGTGACCTCTATAGTGGTTACACGATTTAAAAAAGTTTGACCGGGTAACCTAGTTTTTGGACGTAGGTGACTTAGATACAAACTCAGCCTAAATATATCTAGATAAACATTCTGATAAAGTTTCGTCTCGTCAAGATTGGATGAAAAATTTGGCTTTCTGGAGTGGTAAGGTGTAAGATGACGACCCACGCCAAACACCACACAACGCCGGACATACGGTGATAAAAAAAAAATCACTGTTTAACAATTCGTATTCAGGTGAGTTAAACATAATTATCAAGACTATTATTTGAAATGTATATAAAATAATCACTATATGTTATAATTATACAATAAAGCATTAAATAACAAATGATTGAACGCACTTATAAATAAAAAAAATATATTTAGAATTCAATGTTTAATTTAAACAAAATAACTATTTAACCAGGAAACTTGGTGACTGTGTTTGCATAAGTTGTACATTTTTGCGGTATTATTAATACTGATTCTTTCATACATCAATACTGAACTGTCAGATCAATCAGTAGATTAACTCACAATTTACAACAAGTTTTGTGGAACTGTTGTATATTCGACTGGATCCAGGATTATTGGCCACGCACAAATAACTCCCAGCCGCATATCGGTTCACTTGCCCGATGATGAAGCGTCCTGTGTTTGAGACAAGTGTTCCAGATGTCATGTTCCTCCACGTGTACGTGCATTCTGGCCAGCAGTCGGAAGAGCATGTCACATTAGACACCAGTTGTCCTTCAATGACGGTATATTCGGATGGTACGCTGAGTCTTACATTGTCCGGACCATCTGTGATCGTATAAAAGGAATTTGTATCAATTGTGTAAATATTAGAAACAAAACCACATCAATACAATCATTTTGTGTTCACCTCACATGTTAATGCATTTATTGCAAGAAGTAAAAATGGGATACAATCAATTGTCATGGAAGATAATGATGTGTTCCTTGTACAGCGCTTCTTTATATTTTTAAACCAGAAGTGAATAGCACATGTTAAATTCCCATTTTCCCAGCTTACAACAATTTTTGAAGTAAATGGACAGCATGTGTAATACTCCATTGGAGCTTAATATAGATCCATGGAAAACCAGAATACAGTCCAAATGGTAACAAATCAAATATTTAACCTCTGGACCTTGCAATTTTATATGAGATTGTTTAAGTAACCGATTTTGACATCTGGTGACCAACACAACTTTGAGATATGGAAAATGGGCAATCTTTAACGATACAATTTTAATCCTTAATTATTATTAACAATTTACAATAAATGTTATTTTAATGATATGGATCAAATATGTTATATACATTATGATTGTGTTCATATTTACAATTATGGTTAATGTGATTTATATCTTATGTTTCTCTAGTTGTATGAGTTTTGAATGCCAGACCAAGAAGCGTAACAGTGGGACTGGCTAGCTCATTTGAAGTGCAGTGGTCTCACTGTTAACCGAGTCACACTTTTCTTGTGAAGGCTGTGTTACCAGTACTAAGTGCAAATACTTATGCCAGTAAATGACAACTGAACTACTTAAACCAAAAGAAAGAAGGAGGAGATTAATAAAGACATTTTATAACTTATGTTCTAATTAAGAACATTTATGAAGAACTTTCCTTTATGGCATTAGTTTTTTTTTAAATTAAATTTATCATTGTAAAGAAACATCCTCACAACTTACATCTGACCAAGACCCCAATACGCTGGCTGCTAGCTGTGACTGCCGACTCTGGATTCCTTGTAGTGCATGTGTAGTTGCCTGCCTCCCCTCTCTGTAGATTTCCTAATGACACTACACTAGTATTACTGACTGAACCTCCTCCAGACTTTGTCCACGAGTATGTACAGGCAGGATAACATGTGGCAGAACAGGTGATGTCATTCATAGGCTGATTCTCATTCAGTGTGTAGCTGGTAGACGTTGGAGTGAGAATCACCGAGTCAGGGCCGTCTGCAGAAAAAAAGTATTTACTCTCCAAACAACGGGCAAAATGTTTCGCTCGCTCACTTTCTGTGTTAGAGAACAATACACCATGAACCGCAAGTTTAAACTGAACAAATATTTAACATCAATAATGTACGGCAAAGATTTCAATAACATACATCTATCAACGTGACAAATAACTGTGTTCTCATTTTTAAATAATAATGCATATAACATATACTTTATACTATAAACTTACAATTGACAGAGATGGTTACACTCGAGCTATTAAGAGAGCCTGCTGTATTCATAGCTATACACCAGTAAGTACCAGCCTCTAATCTGTGTAGAGTGCCTAGTGACAATCTACCATTAGTAGAACTGACTGAGATGCCTCCAGACTGTGTCCATGTGTAAGCACAGACAGGATTACATGCGGCTGAGCAGAGGATGTCACTGAGGGGCTGATTCTCATTCAGTGTGTAGGATGCAGTTGGTGGAAACAGCATCACCGAATAAGGACCATCTTTAAAAGTATATAGAATAAAATAAACTTTATTGCTGTGTCATGCTTATGAAAATTATACTTACCAACATTTACTGCACATGTTTTATATTGTATGTACTCTGCATTGACACATTCAACTATTGTTATGACAAGACCCATTCTCGCTGTCATCGTTTCGTTGTCAGAATTCCCGGATACAATGATGATGATGACGATGAATATAACGAGGAAACGAGGACGAGGAAGAACATTTTTATTATTATTATTGTTATTATTATTATTATTATTATTATTATTATTATTATTATTATTATTATTATTATTATTGTTTTTATTATTATTAGTATTACAACTATTTATACTAGTATGTTTATTAATAGTATTAGTTATTATTGTTTTATTTGTTGTGTTATCGAAAGACAAAAAACACCATGATCAGTGTATGTAATAATACAGCTTTCGTCTATAGATCGGGACTACCTCTTTTGTTTATCCAACTATTAGAATTACTTTTTTAATCAATAAATCCATGAACAGTTCAGAAACGTTAAGATATATTTTGAATCTGTTGTGTATGCTTATGAAAATGGAGTCAAATTGGAGACGAAATACTGTTAACGTTTATATTGTTTATTGGCGAGTAAAGAAAAGATAAATGCAAATGCGAGCATTGCATATGCCTTTTTGCAGAAGCAGAATGTAAACGTTTTAGTTTAAACCTATTTATTTAGCTCAATAATATCGTACACCTACGGTTTATTCATGTAATCTCTAGTGCATTTCCTATCTAAACCAATACTTGGTGTCTTAAGAGAAGATACTGAAAACGCTACCAGATTGACTGAAATACGTATATGTATGTTAACTACAAAACATCTAGACCTTGTAGTTTAAGAGATATTTCAACGTTTTCAAGATATACATATTAGGAAAACATGGCAGAGTAAATTGTTACCACAGGGGCATTATCTAACCAAGCCTTGTATAAAACCACTATAAGATGATATATACCAAATATATAATCTCTGTGCCTTGCAGTTTCAAAGATTTGTTAAAGTTTCCACATTTAACATTCATTTGAAGCTCTGCTAACCTAACTATTCAGCTCACTGAAACAGTTTGAACAACTTTTAAAGAGGGTCACCCAAATTTCATTCCTGTGATGCTTCGCAAAACTTTTCCCAACAGTTCAGGAGGAGAAGTCGTTCTAAAAATTAAACATGCAAGTACGCACGTACAAATTGACAACGGACGACGGACACAACGGTATCTGAAATGATCTACATCAGCAGTAAGTGCTCAGATAAGCTAATCAGTGACACATTTGACCCCAAAGGCGGGGCCACCATACCATGATACATGCCATATTCCAAACCACTGAGCCAAGCAGTTTAAGTGGAGATTTTTTTAAGTTTTCACTACTAGATCCTATTATAATATAAGACGCATATAAACTATAATAAACTGTTCCAGAGTATGCATTCGCACATGTTAATCCATTTTGTTAAAACATCGCAGTCTACACAAAAGCTCAATAGACCTGCTGAGCATGTTTCCACAACAACCAACACTAAATCCTGTTTGGTCCGGATTTTCAATGTCCACAGTGTGTGCCACCTTTGACAACTGCTTATCAAATTATGTTCAATAATCTAATTGGTCAATCACCACTCAGGCAGTCGATAACACGCCGCCAATGTGGAGCAGTATACAAAAAATGTATCAATAATGCCCGATCTGAACAACCATAACAATCATAGAAAAAACATAATAGATTTCATGTTAATGGAGACAAAATGTCAATTGGAAAACATTCACAATATTATTTTATGAAAATGCAATAAAAACGCTTAATGATAAAATTAAAGAGCTTAAGTTGCTTTGCATTTCAAAGTTGTTTTTTTACAAAATCAATACACATAAGCTTTCCATGCCGATGACGTAACATTCTACATGTGCAACATAGTTTTGCAAAGTTGTTTTATCAGGACAAATAGCTAACACGAAATACATTAGCAATTTATTTTCTGTAGCTATAATTTGTTCACGTCGCATTAACAATATAATTCAGAAGAGTGTTTCAGATAACAAATCTAATTATGCTCATTTGAAAATAAAAAAAGAAACCATAAGAAACGCTCTGACATGATCTAAAATTACAGTACATGTGTAATGTATGCAATGATAGTTTGTTAACACGGTTTAAGTGTCAAAATCTTTTTTTTTACAATAGAAGCCTAAAAACCAAAATTGAAGAGCATTCCAAAGAATATATACGACTTTTGTATACGTGCTCCATTTATAATGTTTTTGTATCACCAGCATTTATGATTTGTAACACTAACATTTGTAATTGATATTAAAATATGTTCTAGTTTTTGCAACATGTTTTTTTTCTATTTTTAGTACCATCAAGGTCTGTAATAGAAACTTAAGTTTTTAATTATAAAACACAAAGCTTAACATAAATGTTAATGTTAATACACACTTCAACACATATGTGAAGTATTATTTCAATATATGTAAGGCATAAAGAGATATTGAGATGTTGCACCCAGACTTTATCTTGAAATATCTCAGTTTAAAAAGGGGCTTTATTCGTCTAAATTTAAGGTCACAGTTTTAGACCTTTTTCAGTGACCTCACATGTTTCAATTAAATATCTGAAGAAGTCTAAGAGATATGAACGTGTTGCACGCAACCCTGACCATAAACTCCCAAACATCTTACATTTTCGAAAAGCGATGAGATTTAATGCTGAGCAATATTAATGATTTTGCAGAATACCATTTTCCCCCATATGTTCCAGGATACAGTTAGATAAAGACATTTTACTTTCTGTGATCTACTTTTATTTATCAAGTATATAAGCGAAACTGATGGATGCTCTTCGATGATGCACGTTTTCAATATATGGGTTAATTGAATCAAAGTTAGATAGTTAGTGTTTGAAATCAAACGCGCAAAAGAATTAATATTCAGAGCGCAATACCTACCAGATTTTTATTTTTTTAGCGGAAAGACCTAACAACATGTGCATGTTTACCCTAAAGGGATGCCGCATGTGAAGTTGTATTTGATGAAGAATAAAATATCTGGTGTGGGAACGAAAACACGATTCAAAGGGCGAAATCTAACAGAAAATTCATTGGAGTGAAAAGACATAACCATATGCACATGTACACACTATATGGATGCTACATATGAAATGTCATCGAAGACAAATCATACATGTTACACATATTGTTTATTATTCTATTAAAAGGGCAGTCACTCCCTTAAAAATCGACAAAGCCGAACGACCAGACAAAATGCGCATATCGAGCCCAAAAGGAAAGTGTCAACTTAATTAGTTCCTGAGATCTCGCACGGAATCGAAAAATGACATATGAATAAGCAAATGGCAATAACAGCCTGAAAAATCATCCAACTGAAAACACCTGACAATGATGCATATGTCCACCCTATAGATATACTGCATATCAAGGTTCATCCGATACGGATCATGTATGTCTGATATCTCGCGTGGAAACTTCATATCAAGTTTCAGCAATTCAGATCATAAGTTTATGAGATCTCACGCGGAAACGGAGTGATACATTTATAATTAATGGGCAATAACTCCCTAAACAAATTGAACAAGAGCGACCTAAAAACGATGCGCATGTCAACAATGTTAGGAATGCTTCATATCAAGGTTCATCCAATTCGGATCATAAGTGTTTGAGACCTGGTATGGAAACGAAAGGTGACACATTAATAATCTAAGGGCAATAACTCCAAGAAAAAAACTTAAACCAAGATCGACCCTATAGGGATGCTGCCTATCAAGTGTCATCTAATTAGGGTCATTAGTGTCTGAGATCTTTAGCGGACAAAAAAAAGTTGGCCAAACAGAAGGACGGAATAACGAACTGCGAGACGCAAGGACGGGCATCGAGTACAACAATTATTGTTTAAATTCGTTTAAGACGCACGCAAACTTAATTCGATGAAAATTAGAATTCGAACGTATCGAAAAGCGAAGCTATATACTCCCTTCTTTTGGGGAGCGTTAACATGTAAAGATTTCTGGTGATAATATCGTAATGGATGTTGATTGTGCCTTGGTTTCCAGATTTGGTCTTTAGGTAACCTGATAACTAACCAAGACTTACACGATTTGCTAAACCAAGGGCAGTGAGAAAGGGGTTAACTTTAAACCGTTATAAATATTCATACATATTGGTTTAACAATCAATATCTTTGGTAGGGGTTTATATAACTGCGGGACCATATTTTCACAGTTGCTTTGCCAGTTTTGTGTTATTGGTAAGACTTGAAAATGGTTTCACAAATGCGTTTGCAATATTTTCAAACAAGTTACCTGTTTGAACTGACTTATAATGTTCGGAAACACACATATCAACAAGCAAGAGTAAAATCAGACATAATTAAATAAAAATACATTAAGAACAGATACTTACAGCCGACTGTCAGAACGTATATAGAGCTTAGGACCGACGTGTTGCCACCCTGCTCTGTGGCCCTGCAGAAGAAACTGTATTGTGCATCAATTCTGTTGATGTTGGAAATAGTAAGTATTCTCCCTGTGGTTGGTTCCAGAGTAAATCGTCCTCCTGAACTCACTGTGACATCATTTCGTCTCCATTCAAAAGTCATTATCAGGTTATGACCATTTGGCACAGTTGTGGATATGCTGCTGCATGTGAGAAATGCCGACATTCCTTCGTAAACAACAGTGACATTGGATCCGATTGTGGGCTGGGTCGGTACATCTGAGTTAAACAAAGTTGCCAAAAAACACTTAATCAACAAGCATATCAAAGCTACAAGAGGTTTGATCGAAAACCTTTCGACTTGACAAATGAATGTTATGATGATTAAAAATGCATAAACATAGCTGTATTTACAACCATTTACCTTCAATAAAACTAGTATGTACACTTTACTAAACAAATTGCAATCAAGCATCAAAGTGATTCCAGAGTCAATTTAAATTAGAACGTGTTGCCAGTAATTCAGTCTGTTTGAATAGATGCATTCTGATTTATGCTTTCCTACAAATCGAAAGTCCCTATTAAGCCTATTTGAAGTTAATTTTTTTTTCCACTATAACAAATGTGAATACCAGGAGATATTTTACTTACCATAGATGTAAAGAGTAATGCATTTCACTGCAACAGGTTGTTTGGTAAATTTGTATGTTCCTTGCTGTCCTGCTTGCAGTGGGTACAACTGAATACTCAGAAAACCCGACGATATGTTACCTCCTGGAGCCAAAGTACAGTTGTTGAAAAATGGTCCGGTGAACAAAGTTCCACCAACGTAGACCACAGTGAATAAATTGAGATTAGTCGGAGACACAATATTGATTCTTCCATCCACATTTATATCAACTGTGTAGTTGAATACTGGAGATGAACCAATCCATCCAAATGTTGTGTCAGTTGTTGGGCACGCAACAGTTACATCTAAAATGAATGTTTCAATACTCATTTTCTTGTATTTTGATGGTATGAAGAATACCTTTATCTTGATTTGAAACAATAACAATATAGTCCAAGTTTCTTGGTTATACTTTCTTTTACAAAATGTGTAAGCTCCACGCCAAGTCGTAGCAAATTATAATTAGAATATCCAACTGAAAAAAGTATTATTAAAATCATAGTAACCCATTATTTAAAAAATGAAGTCTTATTAAATAAAAAAAAAATATGTTGAACTTATTAAAAAACATAAGGACTCTCATACATGTTGTTTTTTCCGCAGAGCGAACAATGACATATTTTTACTAAAGATTATGGCACGAAGGCGATAAGAAATATTTAGAATACCTTAATGGATTAATTAGATTCTGTAACTTTTACAAATGTTCGCTGTTATTTTAACATAAGATCGTTTTCAGAATAATATATCGCAAAATAATCATACATATCATAACACACATATTCAACCTATTTCAAGTAATTCCATCCAAACAGGAAATACTGCTTAAAGCCTTTCACAACTTAAAATTAGCAACATTGACACAAAAAATAAATGACAATTTTAACGAACTAAACATACCAAAACCAAAATATGTTGAAATCGAACCTTTTTGTCAACATGATAATCAGAAGCATTTATTTATCTAGATACATTTTAAAGATCTAAGCACCTGTTTTCGTCCAATAACCGTATTTACACTGCAAGTTTAGTTTTGAACTAGAAGGTTTAAATATAAAGTGGGTAAATATGTACCGATAAACAGAAGGTACAAAGAAGGAAGTTACTGTTCAAAGGAAAAAAGGTCGAGTGTTTAACATTTATATTTATTTATCATCTTTTTAATCGATCGTCTAAAACACGATTTATAACGACCCTACACACCTTGTAGAACCGAAATTTCGCAAACTTATAACATGTTTTTCTTTTTGAAATTACTATTAAAAATAAAGTATGAAATAAAATGCCTCTTTATATGGTGGCATAGAACTGCATTGAAAACCACGTAAGTTTTACGAACAATACATGAAAACTAATAAGCTGTTAATTGAAAAAACTGGTGCCAGATTCTGCATTTTGCAGACCAGATTTTGATTCAGCAGTTTGATAAACTTAATAGGAAACTTTCGCGACCGCTAACAAGATACAAAGTTAATAACAAGATACTATGCTTAACGCAAACATTACCGCAACACTAGTGTGATTATGGTAAGGCAGCCAATCGTCACGATATGTTTTATCAATAATGGATGGTTTTCAAATAACAATTGCATGACATTTTTGTTTTGGGGGCGATTGCCTTCTTTAATTCGCCCCATAGGTAACATAATATACGTATACCGAAGAATAAAGTCCGTTACTGCAATTTACCACTTTGCGTCCAGATTCTGCATTCTCAAACAAAATAGTTCCGATCGCATCGTATTAGTATTAATGCGCACAAACATGATCACGTGACCAATTGAACAATAAAATTTTCCCTTATGAAATGCTCATCAATAAATCCAGTTCAATCCAGATTTGCCCGCCTTCACGGTGTTAACACACTCGTTGTGCGACAAACACCCTTGTATTGTAACAGTTTTACATCATCAGCTTACAGCGCGCGTTCCATCCATGGCAACGACTTTTCACTGTGGCATTAGCACCCGGGTTACACGCAGTCCTCATTGAAGGTGTATACAGCTACGAAATATCTATTCAATACTGAACTATCTACACTTAACCGATACAGCGCATTTATGTTCTTTCGTTTTAAGAAATCAACTGCGTTCGCGATATGGGCGACACAATTTAATTACCACGCGCTACATTTTTTTACTGTCAACGTAAACATCTCAATGTTCTCTGCGCTACAAAGTTTTTATATGACAATCCGCCCGTGCTTTTCAGGCCAGTTTTGAACTTTTTCCTTACAAACGAAATACATGTTGTGGTTGTCACTTTCACAGCAGCTTAACTACTCTTGTGTAATTCAGTCCTACATCAAATCAATAGGTATTTTCATTTTGCTGAGAAACAAATAGAGTTAATTCATAAAACTATTTACTCGGTGTGCGTACTTTGTCCCCATGACACAAGTTCATAGTGTTTTAACGACCACAACATTTGAGCAAAATCGACCCACCGGTACTTTCAGTACTTTGATTTCATTATTGAACCATCTTTTTAATACAATACTGAATGAAATCACCCTAATCACTGACGGTCCTTTGTGAATTAATTGTTTAAAGCCATCAAGAGCTGAACATGTGATAGGGCTGTCGAGCGCAGACGACTGCGTTTTCGATATACTTTAAATTTTAAATTAAATTAAGTTTTTTTGTCAACTAGTTTTGGTATTATTTTGTGTGTGTGCGTATAACTATTTTATGTTGTGCTTAATAAGAAGTCCATGATTATTTCATTCCAATAGTTAATAAGTAAGTTTTAACCGTTAAAATTGATAATATTTTATCAATCAAACGTGTTTTTATATTCGTTAAAATCTGAGAATGTTTTGTTAATATCAGTTAATACCGACATTGTGAAATATACATGTAATACATTTTATTTAAATGTAGTTTCTTTTCTCGCAGTTATGAATACAAGTTAATTGAAATAATACACATCAATTTGAACTCGTATTTATATTGTCCAATTGTTAACACAAATATGTACAAAAACGTTGAACAATAGAAATGTTTAAATGAAACATGACGTGGTTTAATGTAAATCGATTGCTTTTAAAACGTTTTGTTACGAAATTCTTTGTTTACAAAACATTAATAAAAAACAATGTTAATATGCCCTTATGAGTTCATTCAATTTATAATAGATAATTTAGTCTACATTTAAATATCACAGCGACGATCATTTTTGTTTATTCAAATGCATGCATAATATTCAAACATAATAATACAATAAAACATCAAAATCAGGAGCCAGATGGGTTAAGTGGAGGCTTAAATTAAAAAAAATCTCTGAAGGCCGTCTAGTTACATTTTTTAGAAAGTCAATGAACCGTGACTTAAAACCTCACTGGTTATAATCCTGAATAAAAGGGTTTGAACAAATACAAATCGCTCTATTATAAATAAATCAATAAATATTGCGCATATTAACTGTTCTCGGTGTGGAAACATGTCAATTTTCAAACTAATTGTCATACATTAAAAAAATAAGTCATACATTATGTTTAAACAAGCGAACTAAAAATCGCTGCAAAATGTATTCAAAACATAATTTCATTAATGGATAACCATCAATAAAAATCGGTAATATAACACAGCGTTTGTAACGCTTCACCTCGATAATTTGAAGAAAAAAACACGTTGATAGCGTATATATCGTTTATGTTTCGCTAACAAATATAGGGGCCTGCATGGCGCAGTGGTAGCTCATCATCTTTTGCTTCCAGATGTCCCGAGTTCGAATCCCGGGGAAGGCAATATTGTTTATTCACTTGTCTTTCTTGCTATTATAATCAGTTGAAACTTTTAAATACTTATAGAATTTTGAGTATACAAATTGTATACCATTTTCAAATATACGAAAATCTGTGAACAAGTTCTTTGAATCATAACTTGTATGACATCGTACAGCAACGTATTGTTGGCGAGGTATAAAACCCGGAAATATTCGGAAAACCCGGAAATCTTTAAGTTAAAACCCGGAAAAGGTAAAAATAGTTATACATGCATTATTATTCGTCCGATATGAATTATAATGATATCGTTGTAAAAGAGAACCTCCAAAGTTTCTAACAATATAAAAATAGTGTATGACAGGGTCAGAGTCAGCCTGTAAATCGCGGTCAAAGTCGGCCTATTTTAAGGGTTTGTTTACACACAAAAATGTCTAAAGGAAACCCCGGAAAGGTAAAAGTGGTTATAAAAACATTATTATTATTTCGATATTAATAAAATGCTACCGTTTTAAAGAAGATCCTCTAAGATTTCTAACGATGTAAAAATAGTGTTTGTCGGTATCAGATTCGGGTTTTGTATCGCGGCCAGGGAGCAAACAATAAGTATTCATTTTTTATTGTATTTGACATTTAATCAATAAAATTGTAATAATTATTGAATAGTAAGACTACGGATCAAACAGCGAATATTCATCATTCTTGCTGGTCACTGTATTTTGTTTCTTTCGTAGAATGTTGTCTTTGAGTCACTCACCAAACATCAGAAGTACAACGGTTGTCCGTTTGATTATGGAACATTGCTCGACTGAAATTAAATTTCAAATGTAATTATTTACCATTTTTTATTTATTTCACACATGGTGGCTTTGTTAAGGCATTCATATAAACTTCAGTTCACCAGAAATTATTTATACGTTTTATAATGATTCACTGAACAATTGTATTGTGTGGGTTTGAAAAAGGCTATGAAAATGATGTTACCTTTATTGAGATCTTATGGATTACAACAGTTGGTTTCCAACGAGCTTTATTTATTATTCCATTATCACGACAGCTGAAATCTTTATGACACCTTCGTAGCATTGTTTAGGCGGCGGTACGACTAGAACCTGTTAGGTTTTATGTTCATATTCAGACCCGCGGGACTGTAGTTAATAATAGTTCAAGAATTCATTGTAGCGACTTGTTAAACATGACTCATAAGCCGCGTTCTGAGAAAAGGCTTAATGCATGTGCATACAGTGTCTTCCAAGATTGGCCTGGGTAGTTCGCACAGGCTAATCCGGGACTAAATTTCCATCTTAACCCGCGGGAACGTAGTAAATAATTCAAGAGTTCATTGTAGCGACTTGTTAAACATGACTCATAAGCCGCGTTCTGAGAAAAGGCTTAATGCATGTGCATACAGTGTCTTCCAAGATTAGCCTGGGTAGTTCGCACAGGCTAATCCGGGACTAAATTTCCATCTTAACCGGATTTTCGTTTAGCAGATAATTCCTATAAACGAGAAATTCATGTAAGCGGAAAGTGTCGTCGCTGATTAGCCTGTGAAGTCCGCACATGTTTATATGGGATGATACTGTCCGCACATGCATTAAGACCGGTTTTCCCAGAGCGCGACTCATATCTGATATTGACAAGTGACTCACCCACTTTTCCGATGAGTCAAATCGTTAGCTGTATGTAATTATTACAGGTATTCACTACTTTACACGATAAAGCAATAAAACCGTCACACTCGTGTAACTCCATAATATGCTATTACCGTATTTCGTTGAAGTTTTGCAATCTCATGCTATTTATCCTCGAGATTTATGAGAAAACCCTTTGATAATTTCAGGCATAAACTTTTAAAACACATGCTATCNAATAAAACCGTCACACTCGTTTAACTTCATAATATGCTATTACCGTATTTCGTTGAAGTTTTGCAATCTCATGCTATTTATCCTCGAGATTTATGAGAAAACCCTTTGATAATTGCAGGCATAAACTTTTAAAATACATGTTATCAACTGACGGTAATTCACATCAATATTTTAACCCAAAAGTTAAACATAACCTGTTTGAGATTTTTACAAAAAAGTTGTGGATTCGTCAGCGTTATTTCTTGATTAATTGTTAATAAAATTCACTTGTTCACGTAATACGATTGAGTCATCATAATCGCGTGCTTATTAAGGGCATAGTTGTTTGTTTATTTCCGTCTCATCAGTTCGCATGACAAACATGTGAACCGCGCTTTGAGATAACCGTGCTAATCAGGGACGACACTCTCCGTTTTCATGGAAATTTAAGTGTAAAGGGAGTATCTTCTAAACGAAAATCGAGTTTCTTAAAGAAAAATCCATTCATCTGTCGGCGAGAATATCCCAAATTATTTCGTCGTATTATTTGATTTCTCTATTAACTCCATGCAATATTCACTCATTTATGTTAATATTTCGAATGAGGAATACGTCCGTGTGTTCCCAAAAAAGCCATTTAGCATCCAAGCATGTTATAACATGGTTAAAATTATTAAAACGCTAAATGCCTGTGCATTTTTTTGTGTTTTGTGGCAAACTAATTGTACTGAAAAGTTATACATATCTTATTTGAATGTCGATACTAATATAATTATGAACATTTATAATAGGAATTTTTAGGAACTTTTGTACACTTTTATTGACTTATAAAATATTAAATATTACATGACGTGCTTTATGCACTTATGCATTTCAACGTATGTTAGTTTCCCCAACGCATAACATTTTAATATGATATATTCCTTAAATTCCATAGTTTAGGGTTTTAGAACTGTAGTACGACATTTTTATTATGTGCTCTTTCTTCGCATATTTCCTTTTGTAATTTAATTCTGCATCCAAAATCAACGTTTAAGAAATGCAGTGACATGATAATTGTACCCACTATATTTGAGGTTGTTTAAGACTTATTGGGCAGAGAAAAAGGTATTCCNATCAACTGACGGTAATTCACATCAATATTTTAACCAAACAGTCAAACATAACCTGTTTGAGATTTTTACAGAAAAGTTGTGGAATTGTTAACGTTATTTCTTGATTAATTGTTAATAAAACTCACTTGTTCACGTATAACAATTGAGTCATCACAATCACGTGCTTATTCAGGCCCGTATCCAGGCCATGGGCCCAGGGGCCCGCCCCCCCCCCAGCTGGCTGTCGAACTATGATTTTTTTTAAATAATGGGCCCACTGCAATTTATTNCTTAACGGGTGTGCTACATCACAAAACTAATTAAAACTAAGTCTAAAGCGCACAGGGTTTTCATTTGACCCCGAAGGTTTGTTTTGTTGCTCAGAAATAGTGTAATATTGTTTGGTTAAAGAAAAATCTTTTCAACTGTCGGCGAGAGTATCCCAAATTTTTTCGTCGTATTATTCGTTTTCTCTATTAACTCCATGCAATATTCACTCATTAATGTTAATATTTCGAATGATGAATACGTCCGTGTGTTCCTGAAAAAGCCATTTAGCATCCAAGCATATTATAACATGATTAAAACTTATTAAAACGTTAGATGCCTATGCATTTTTGTGAGTTTTGTGGCAAACTTATTGTACTGAAAAGGTATAAATATATTATTTGAATATATAATTATGAACATTTATAATAGGAATTATTAGGAACCTTTATACANTTGGTTACCGGTCACTTGTACAATAAATATCCTTTTCGAGATTTCGCATATTTCCTATTGTAATTGTATTCTGCATCCAAAATCAACGTTTAAGCAATGCTGTGGCATGATAATTGTCCCCGCTTTATTTGAGTACATTAGCGAATTGTGCATAATTTGACCCTAGCCATGCGAAAATAGGTCTTCTGCCATATGCGGTCTGAGTAGCTCAAGACCAGCCTGCGCATTGAGACCACGAACCCTTGCGTTACTTAATAGCGGACAGGTTTACTCTGGACAATAATGTGCGATTGCGAGGTTTGGAGCCACGCTGGCCGCATATGGCATTAGACCCATTTTCGCATGATGCGACTTAGTTTGGATTGTTAGGCAATGGATAACTTGCGAACTTAATGACGTACCGGAAAAAAAAGTGAGTCTCGTTTTCATTAGTCACAGCACTAGAATATATGCATTATTTATCAGAGAATAACTGGCCCGAACATTTAAGTTTCCCCAACAGGGTTTATTGTTTTTGAAACGCGTAAACATTCTTAAAAAGGTGTTAAAATTCAGCGGTAGCCCTTTGCTCACGGAATAATAAACGAAACGTGGTTATGTTCAAGAAATAATAAATGAAACGTGGTTGCGTTAATGGAATCATAAATGAAGCTTGTTAAAAAAATTGTTTTACTCGCGCTCTAAACAAAAGCGTGTTTACGCTACATGAATAACATATATATATATATGGGAGCATACAAAGATAAAAGGACCATATATCTGTGAAAAATCAGCAGACCAAAACCCGCTGATAATATGCCGATCTCCTAATGGTAGTGAAGCTTCCCATAAAGTTTCATTGGATTCCAGTCATTAGTTGCTGAGGAATAGCCCGGACAAGAATTGCACTACATGTATATGAACAGCTGATTGAGGAACGCTATGTTTTCAATTACTAGTATGCACCTAAAATAAGTGAGAGAATCTCTTGCTAGTGCAGGAACGTTTATATTACTGGTATGCACCAACAAAAGTTCGAGTTCTGTATCTCGAACGTAACCAGATTCGTGTTAATGGACGACTAGGTTTGCATTCATAAAATAGCTTAGGAGCATCGTAACTTAAGATAGGAGTAGGTTATTCAAATAATGGATTTGTATTTTCAATGAGAAAATTCAACCTCGAATGCGTATTTCAGATACGGTAACGCAAGAATAAAAAGCGGTTTTAAAATAGACAGACACATTCATTACTTCATTTAAGAAATATATGAGTTTGGTCTAGGTACATATTATATACACTTATTGTATTGTCAGTTTATTTTCTCAACAAGCATTCCCTTCACACGAATATATTACCGATTTATAATCCAATTTAACCGGTACTGACAAACGCACGGGCAGAAACTTACAGATACGGGAACCAGACCGATCTCCCGTGGATAGCCAGAAGATTTCACTTTCTATATCTGCCCGCTATCCCAGAACGCACCGACGTCAGATTTATCAGAACCTACGTAGCGCTTAACGTTTTAGCAGATGCCCGCAGTGCTTTAAAGGGACACATGCAATCCTTACGGATGCCGCATTTTTAGCAAATTTCTTTTTCCTTTTAACTTTTCACCGACTTGTTACTTTTTGTTAAGTTAGAGAAAGCGTATTGCTTTTGCAAAGCTCAGCATTTAAAAGACATCTTTCAAACTCTGATTCTTAAATACTAAGGTGAATACATAGTGGCATACTCTATCGTCTTTTTTACGGCACAAGGCATACATGTCCTTAACAAAAACAACAAATATGGTTTAATTAAAAAACAGAAACGCTAGAAACATTTATAATAGATTGCATAAATTAATACTTGACAATTTTTAGAAATCGTTTACTGTTTTGGTCAAGTCTAAATATGTGAAAGCGTCCCTTTCATAAGAGTGGAACAATACGCACACATTAAAATCATGGAAATAAAATAAAAAGTTTCTCCTGAATTAGTTCTACAAGATTTACAGAATTGACGAAATGTGCCTCATTGACGAATGCATGTAGCTGGCTTGAAATTATGTTTGGCACAATGCACTGGATACAATGCCGTCTCCAATTGTCCGAGTATGACACCAGTGTGCGCCTCGTAACATAAAAAACAAAGTTTGCTGTACCGTTTAATTACTTACAACTGCGTCGACGAAAAAAGCTTCCAAGAGAGAAAACGTTTTTCGCGTAAATACCGAAGTATTTAAATCGCATTAGCAAAAGTTAAAGTATATCAAAGCAATGTTTTATCTCCCTGCATCTGAGCACTTCGTTGAATTCCCGATTGGTAATAATACAATATGTTGAGGCTTTACTTGCAAATCAAACTTGTGTTATTGCATTTCAATTAACGCCCGCCCGCGCACTATAAAGTACTTTGTATACCGTACAATGAAATTCAGTTCAATTCTTCAATAGGCCATGCTGGTAAGATAGGTGGAGGGTGAGGCTACGAATCTTCAATTAGTCGGTCTTAACAAAGCTTACTAGGGCATGTTTCGAATCCTACTTATCTCTTAAAAACCACTTTTGGATAAGGCCAAATAAAAAATAGGTCCGTTTCCGGTCGCCCGACCGTGTCTCCAGAATCGGCGCCGACCCTCAACTTTNAGTATGGTTGCACGTAAATTGTAACAAATTCGAGTCTACAGCAGCATTACAACATCATCATTCGCATATTATACACCGAATCGAGTGTTTATGATCGACCATCACAGGTTTTGCAACCTAATTGTGACTTCAAAACAACTCAATTATTACTCCCATTTTCCACTGCGCGTTAAACATGACGTCATTCGGTAGAATTCTTTAGGTATCCGGACTTTGTTTTATACGGACAATGGTTCATACGCTAATTTTGACAGAGGCGGACATTCGTTCCTACGTTGTTTTGAAAACGCGGACATTCGTTTCTACGTTATTTTGACAACCCTGATAATGGTTCCTACGTTATTTGACAACCCAGGCAATGGTTCCTTGGTTATTGTGACAACCCGGAAAATGGTTTCTACGTTTTTGTGACAACCGGATAATGGTTGCTATGTTATTTTGACGACCCGCATAATGTTTCCTACGTTATTTTGACAACCAAGCTAATGGTTTCTATGTTATTTTGACAACCCGGACAATGGTTTCTACGTTATTTTTAGAACCCGGACAATTGTTCCACCGTTATTTTGACACCCCAGACATTGGTTTCTACAATAAGATGCAAAACTTAACAACATAGTAAGCGCCAATCAAAGGTCATCATTAGCCGACAATGCAATCTACCTTACTTGTTAACATTTAGCCGATTCAAAATGAGCCGACCAATGTGATTTTGCTTAATGAGATAAGACAAACAGTCCAAAAACAGAACGTATACACACTGAGATTCATAATGATGCAGTACTCGGATAACCGGAAGTGTCCGAAGTACCCGGTAAAGTTTTCGGCTTCTTGTTACAATAGTAGATTATTCAGATATTTATAATTTCTGGTTAGTATCATTAGTATCCAATAGAATCTTACCACCAAAACCAAAGAAATTGTGAAATGACGGATAGAAATGTAAAAATTGTTTAAATCAGTGAGAGCACTGAAAAGACGTGACTGATTCCCGACGCATGCCTGATAATGATACTCCCTCAGATCATATTTTGTGTCCTCATCTGGCATAATATGCATTTAAAATTATTTTGTTATGTACGACTGACATCTTTGCTAGGTTCAAATCACACATTAATATCTCATTGCGTTCACATATTTTGGCATGTTTTGAAGTTTGTCATTACATGCTTTGAATTGATAAATGTAAACATCAGAACTAAATAGCTCCACTATAAAACAAAAACAAAATTTGACAAAAGAGAAAAAAAAGTAATCCACACCGGGGCTCGAACCACTGACCCTCGTAATATCATAAAATATAACGATAACAACAGTACTCTCCAAAATTATTAAATCGTTTCGCGTTTGTAACGCTTTATAATTTCAGGTTTTTTAAATCGTCAAAATTTGCATATAGTGGATATTTTAGAGCATGGTAAATGTTCAGTATTACCGTTTCCTCGCAAATATCATAACTACAACGAACATTTGCGGATCTGAAACAATTATTTTTTTCAATTTTGTCAATTTGCCAAAACGTGAACAAGTCCCTTTAATAGCAAACGGACAAATATCAACAGACTATTCTGACTTTCATGAAGGTATCAAGACAGGCTGTGTCGTGTTCTGAGAAAACTGGGCATAATGCTTGTGCGTATATTGTCACCCCAGATTAGACTGTGCAGTCCGCACAGGCTAATCAGGGACGACAATTTCCGCTTTGATGGAATTTGTCGTTTAAATGATGTCTCGTCTTAGCGAAAATCCAGTTTAGGCGGAAAGTGTCGTCCCTGATTAGCCTGTGCGGATTGCACAGGCTAATCTGGGACGACACTTTACGCACATGCATTATGCCCAGTTTTCTCAGAACGCGACTCAGGCTAACCGCGTACAGACCTTGGAATTCTATGAGTAATGTATTACGTCCAAAGAAGGTGCACAATATTTACATCCATAAAATGTCTTTTGAATACCAATTTGTATCACTGAGCAAAAAAACTTTTTGTTTTGCACACTTTCTGTCCGATCGTATCAAATTGTAAAACCAATACCCAGCTTCGATGTAAATTCACAAGTGTCTTCATAGGAATAGAGGTCCTAGATGTCGCTCAGCTGATAATTACATGTATATGGTTTTCAAATATATCGACATATGTTGTTTTTCGAAATGAACGGTGATTTTAATTAAATATTCAATAACGTATCATAAATTATTCCAATACATTTTTGTAACATATGTTGTGTTTGCACCACACGGCACAGTTGGTTCAGTGGTTATGTTGCCTTAGAAATGCAATACTGCTGCAGCTTCTAGAGTTTCACTTCTTTATATTAAATAAAGAAATCACATTTCAAATGCAGTTTTAAAATACATAATTTAACACTTACTACCGGTATTTCAAATAAATGCAAACTTCAATGTACTGCTCTTTCTCAGATCAATATCAAGCAACAATGGGTTTGGAAACATGCTTAGCATAATCTCGATTGACTACGGATTCCGGATAGTGCCATCTATAATCTAGCGCTTCTTTCATCAAGGGCGACAAACGACACACGAAGCGATACACGATATTTTGCGCGATACACGAATTTTCAATTTTACTTATTTCGTTCCTATGTTTACATCTATCTTTTATACTTTAATTACAAACAGTATTGGTGATATTGCAAATGTACTTTTGTAACGAGTTACATTACAACGTTATTGTTAGTTAAGTGTTATTGTATTTACTTTTTAGTTACACGTTGTGTCTTAGTATTTATTCTTAAGGCATTCAATCCATCCATACACAATGTCTAGAACCTTACAAATTATATTATTTTCATGTAGGGCTTTCATATCTGGACTCTTTTGCATTTTTAGTAGGAGATTTTATCGTTTTGTTTGTAAGATATTGCTTATTACCATACCTCTTTGTTGATAAAAACACGGAACAATCAACAGATACAAACATCGTAACCAGCCAAGTACTTGTTTTAATATTGCATAAGCTGCCCATTAATGTAATTTCTGAATGGTATTAAAATAAGACTGATATTGTACACACACAAAATTGACATTTTTTCTTCCATAAATTTATATAGAAATATACTCATATTTCATAATATCTAAAATACCATGGAAATTATAGTGTTCTTGTATTTGAAAGGCATCAACAAAATTTAATAAATTTGCATTTGTTGGTTATGTGTTATTTGAAACAGATCAGAACAGAATAGTTTATTATGACTTAAAAAAACATAAAATTAATTAGAACCATTTATACTGGTGTATAAGCTTGCTTAAAAACGAAAAGAAATACACTTTACCGTACCAATTTGACAGTTCAGGCATTTTATACTCCCAGCACTATGAAAATGTAGCTTTTTTTCCTTTAAAATATAACCCCCACTTTTTTTGTTTTTTGTTTTTGAGAATACATGAAAGATAACCCCCATTAAATCGTCAAAACATGTAAAATACATATGAAGGTCAGGACCAGACTATAGTGCTTAGAAGCTTACATATGAAGGTCAGGACCAGACTATAGTGCTTATAAATAGCTACTGTGAACATAAACAACCAGACAGGGGTACATCTGGTGCTTTTAAAATAGTAAGATATTGCCGCCATTGACGACCAGACGTTGTGCCATGGTGTTTTTTAAACAGCAAAACTTCAGCGCTTCGAGGCCAAGATTTATAAAATAAAGTTGTTTAACCACGTGATTGATCATGTTCACCATACAGTATTGTTTGCGTACTGATATAAATGTATTAATTTGATAGTATCATAGCTCTCATTCCAGGTCTTACAACGCCATTGATTCGTTAAGTGGTGTACGGCATTCGATTTCCATGGAATCTTACATATGACCGCAGTAGCGACCGTAATTACTCTAAGTTTTCAGGCAATTTACATTTTCGGACACCCCCGTGCGTGTTGAGTCAAAATAACTATTTTTCTGACTCTTAATTTTCGGACATACGGGTTTTCGTCAATAATTAATGACTCTAAATTTTCGGACAGTTTATTTTACAATGCTATTTAACCAGAATTCTGTCCTGTTGCGATTATCTGGTGAACCCTCGATCATGCGTTTTTACAACCGGATTAAGGTCATAAAACATGGCAGACAAAAAATAAGGCGATGGACATGTACAAATTAATGTATACTAAACGGCGTGATATTTTACCAGCACATGCTATTATTCGTTGAAACAATTGGCGCTATATTCAATGCGTTGTGTCTCTAAATTGTCGAACACCTGTACTTTGTCCCTTGATTTTCGGACACCTGTATTTTTTTTTTTAAATATTTCTTGTATATAATTTAAAAAAAAAGTTTTGAAAAAAAAATAATCTAAAAACTTAGAGTAATTACGGTATATAAACGTTTATGAAAAAGGTCCGTATTCTCGAATTGATGATTTTAAACAATACCTATCGCACATAATATCAATTACACAAATAAAGAACATTCTCATAAATGATATCTGTTAATATGTACCAAGGATTAATTTAACAAAAATAACAACCTGATTATCACGTTAGCGGTCCACTTTTGCCGTATTGCATTTCAATTTAATAATTAAGAGTTAAAAACAAGCGATTGGCATTTAGCATAAAGCAGTTTGCTTATAAGAGCACCATTGTTCCAAAGGCGCTCATATGAGACCCGAAGGAACTAAACTACTAAAAATATGACGTCTATGCTGTTAACAAGGTTTCACTATAGACATAGATAGATAGATATCATTAGAAAATATAGTGTTGACCGAGTTTGATAAAGATTGGTCTAAAAGTGTGACTTTTAAAGTGTAATACCAAGGTTCTACAATAGCCATGCAATGAAACCTGCTTCGCCTTCTGGAGACCATGTTTTTTTTATCGGAACGAAACCATTTTCGAACTCAGCCGAGATATAATAATAACAAATGTTCCGATCAAGTTTAATGACGATTGGATTATGCATACATGTGACTTCTAGAGTGTTTTACTATAGCCATACAGGGAAGATTGCACCGCCCCTAGAGGCCAGGTTTTTCAACGAACGGGAACCGTTTTCGAACTTAGCTGAGATATCATAAAAACAAATCTTCTGACCAAGCTGCATGCAGATTGGGCTATAAATATGACTTTTAGAGTGTTAACAAGGTTTATCTGTAGGAATATAAAGAAAACTGTACCGCCCTCTGGTGGCCATATTTTTCAACGAACGGGAACCATTTTCGAAATCAGATATCATTAAAACAAATGTTTCGACCAAGTTTAATGAATTAAGGACGATACATGTGACTTCTAGAGTGTTAACAATCCTTTTCTTTAATCTGACCTAGTGACCTAGTTGTTAACATCACGTGAACCAATTAAGTACTCATCTAAGATAGTATCGGGACAAATGTTCTGACCATGTTTCATGAAGATTAGACAATACATGTTGCCTCTAGAGTGGTAACAAGGTACATTTTAAAGAAGGACGCAAGACACACGATGGACAAAAGGCGATCACAACAGCTCACCATGAGCACGTTGTGCCCGAGTGAACTAAAAACAATATAGACGATATGTATACGGAAAATGAATGCGACCAACAATAACAGTTTAAATTATAAGTATTCTTAATACCAACGTCCCATGGTTAAATAACCACCGTTATTTGATAGGCATACTGTAAACTGGGGCGAAAACTCCAAACTAATTAACAACCGAATGATAGAAACAACGAACAAGCAAAGGTAATTAAACAAACCTATGAATTGCCGGATGAGGTTCCGCAGGTCTTCCCTTCTCTGCAGTTCCGGCTTCCCCTCGATCAACTGGAAAACAAGCGCCCCGAGACACAGATACACCGTCACCACTATCATCAGGGGCAACAGACGTTTCCATGACATGGCTGTATCCATGACGACGAGCGTTCCTTCGCAACGACAACGTTGTATTTTAGAACTCCATGCCAGAAAATTGTTTAGCGTACTGCACAATTATTTTGTCCTTTCAATCAAACACACTTTCATTATGCTTGTTTTTGAAATGGTCAGAGACATTCAAAATAGTACGTTAGGATTTTATACAGTCCACACTTCATTTTAAAACTGGATGCTGTATGTTCAGTGAATTGTACTGAAACGTGTTAAACCGCAGCTGTTTAATACAAAGAGCACTGTAATTTTGGAATCTTACATTGTTTCAATGAATTTTACCAAACCACTTATGATATATCTTACACTGTCTCAATACTTCAAGAGCTATATTTAAACAACCCCGCTTTCTTAAACGTAAACACTACTTATATTATGACATTCATCCAGTTCTGGAACAAGGAATCGTCACAACAGCAGTCCAGATATATACTAACGGTAAGTGACTCATTGCCTTTGGTTCGGTAAACTGTACCAAGAATGCCAATTGCCAAGGTTGTCAAAAGCCAGGTAGCTGTTAATATCAATTAATATCAAGCGATTATGATTTATCCAGTAGCTACGTAGTTCGCTAATACTTTCACGCGAATTTCCGTTAATATTTTGGCACTCAATGATCATAATTTTCCATCTCGAGAACCGCAAAGGGCTTTGCGTTGGGGGTTTCTCTCGTGGAAAAGAATCTTAATACGTCGTTACACTAACAATGGTGCTTGTCTATCGGGATCAAGTAAGTACAGCGCTGGCTATTGCAGGAACGTTTTCTTTACTGGTATGCACCAAAAATAAGTGCGAGTTCTGCATTTCGAACGCAACCAAATTCTTATTAATGGACGACTAGGTTTGTATTTATAAAGCAGCTTAGGAGCATCTTAACTAAAGATGTGAGTAGGTTATTCAAATAATGGATTTGTATTTTCGCTGAGAAAATTAAACCCTCGAATTCGTTTTTCAGATACGGTAACGCAAGAATAAAAAGCGGTTTTAACATAGACAGACACATTCAATAATTCATTTAAGAAATATATGAGTTTGGTCCAGGCACATATTATATACACTTATTGTATTGTCAGTGTATTTATCAACACATATTCCCTTCACGCGAACGCATTACATACTTATAATCCAAATTAAACGGTACTGACAAACGCACGGGCAGACGCTTTTATAGAAGCGGGAACCAGACGAATCCCCCGTGGATAGCCAGGAGATTTCACTTTCTATATCAGTCCGCTATCCCAGAACGCACCGACGTCAGATTTATCAGAACTTACGTAGCGCTTAGCGTTTTAGCAGATGCCCGCAGTGCTTTAAAGGGACGTTTCAATGATTATGGATGCAATATTATAACCCTTTAAAATGTTCACTGACTTTTTACTTTTCGTTATTAAGTTAAGTTAGAGATAGCGTATCGCTTTTGCAGAGTTAAGCCTTTTACAGACATTTTTCAAACTTTTATTCCGAAAAGCTAACTTGTATAAATACTCTAGTATCTTTTTCATAGAAAAAAGGCATACATGTCATAAACAAAAAAAAACTATGGTTTAATTACAAAACAGAAACGCTAGAAACATGTATAATAGATTGCATAAATTAATACTTTAATTTTTTTTATAGATCGTTTACTGTTTTGGACAAGTCTAAATATGTGAAAGCGTCCCTTTAATAAGAGTGGAACAATACGCACACATTACAATCATGGAAATAAAAGAGAAAGTTTCTCCTGAATTGGTTCCACCAGATTTACAGAATTGACGACATGTGCCTCATTGTCGAATGCATGTAGCTGGGTTGAAATTAGGTTTGGCACAATGCACTGGATACAATTCCGTCTCCAATTGTCCGAGTATGACACCANACATTTTTGTGTTGCGATGACCCAGACTTTTCAGCAAACAAAGAGCGATCCAGTTTCATTCCGCGAACAGTTGAAATTTATTCATCCGATACTGACGATTTCAAGAAGAGAACATTTAGTTTAAATAATGATACAGCAAAACTGCATTGTTACCACAAATAGGATTTCGTGGAAGGAAAACTGAAACAGTTTCGTTTAACTTGTTGGATTATAGAATGAAACTTCATTTGGTTGTACTGGTTGAAAATCATGTTACCATGCAGTGTAATTTTTTATTCCGAAGAGGCAAGAGAGTAACGCAAAAATCGAAAAATAAAACTAGGTAGGTCACATACACTCTTGTGTCAGCGACGCATGTTTAGGCTAAGAGTTAACCTCTAGTCAAGGTAAAGACTTTCCTCCAACCAAAACAACCTCACTGTATGTGCTCAATACTTATGGGTTATAATTTCACAAACTTTCTTTAAAACACATACGCATGAAGGTAATTGAGCTGTCCAATGTTGACGCCGCTCTGTTAAAAAGGAGTTAATAACCAACAATTTCGGGCACTATGTGTTCTACGGTGGAACACAGTCAAAAAGGGCACAAAAGGCAAAACACACACTTACAAATGTGGTCGCTGCCAAAATTTCGTCTTTTCTACGTTTATACACATACATTTTGCTTTTTTGCAATATTCGGGTCTGTATGCTGAAAACCAAATAAACTTTTATGTAAGGCCTAATTCGGTTACATACCTTTTCTGAAAATTGCACTTTCATTCGTCATACATGTAATACTATCCCATGTTATTGCGGTTGTTTTCCTCTAAAATACGTGGAATGAAGTAAAAAAGTACAGTTTCAGTATGTGAATTGTTTTCGTGTTTAACAGGTAACAGCCAACATTTCATTTCATCGAAAATTGCAGAAAGTAAAACCTTATAGCAAAAAAAGGTATTTCAATTCCTAGAGAGCTTAGTAAGAAAATAATGTCATGGTTAAGCCGGTTATTAATAGATTATAGTAACCATTTACGGACACGTTATCAACAAAACAAAAATATCAAATTACGATAAGGTGGAATAGTTTGCAAACAATATAACGAAACATAATTTTAAATATTATGATTGTGTATACCTATGATAAAATGCATACAATTGATAAAAGGAGCATGCTAGAATGACATGATTATCATATTTTGTATGTTTATATTAGGTAGATAAATATAGGTGGGCCCCAGAGATTACAGGTCGATAATAAATTATGTAAGACTGTTTTAAGAAGTGTGCTCAATTTATGCCGACCATGTGTTGAATACGTATTTGTTTTCGCAATTGCGGTTATTTTAGAATGGTAATTTTATTAATGTAACTTTATTTTTTAATAATGTTTTCTATGCAAAATGGAAGTATTCCACATACGCCACCAAACGCGCGTAAATTACAAAAAAAAATGAGAATGTTTTATGTCATAAAGGTGAAAATAATACCACGTAAATAACCAAAATTTTACTTAAAATAATAATAATGAAAGTTGGCCTGCATTCCAGCCATACAATTTAATGTCAACACTATCCCGTTTTTTAATAAAACCAGTCCGCTTCTTGTTGTATAAACGATTTAATGACGTGTATTAGAGGAAAATATCATGAATAATATTATAGCAATGTCATCAGCATTTAGTGACAGATTATAAGTGGAAAGCGTCCGTAACAAGGATAAATGAAATGGATTTTTTAATGAAAAAGTAAAGAGCTACCGGTAATTGAAACTTTACTTTCGTGTGCGCGGAACGACTGAAGTTTATGTATTGCCCAAGGTCGGGGGAGAGATAACAGTCTAGGTCGAACTCGATTATGGGAAAAAGGGAAAACAGAAAACTATGTTTGAATGAAAACTGGGCATTTATTATAAATGCCATAAACTGACAAATACATAATTACGTAATACATAATCAAAGCAAACATATTATAAATGTTTTTCCTAATGTGCATAACTGGGAGGCAAAAAACCTCCAAAAGGGAACCGCCGCCCAGAGAGACTTAAGACTGGAACGAGGTCGACCGTGGACAGAGATAATATGAAGCCAGACAATTATTATTTTAACGTTGTAAAAATGTATTTTCTCTTCTTTTTTTGCTTTTTTTAAGTGCATCGCTGTAATTGTATACTCGGGCTACGATAGATAAATTTTGTTTCCCATTATTCAGTTATGTAAATGTTGGCTATTTGGTGAGGTCAATTATATTCTTGATAATAGCTGAAATGAAAATAAATCAGGATCTTAATTTTTAAATGACAATTTCATTTGCAAAGAACGAGAAAAAAATCACCAAATATGACGATAACATGATATATCACGCCAACTGCAAAATACTCTTATCCCATTGGCTGTTTGACGTCACATGCTGACCCCATATATTCAATATGGGGTCAGTAGACTAACATGACGTCACATGCTGACCCAATATTATNGGCAAGTTACATGCATTAAAAAAATGCATGACGAATGATTAAGCTACAGTCAGGACAAGGTGTATTATTTTCTACTTTGACTCTTGAAGTAGTTATTTAAGCAAGGGGTCCGAGTCTAACACACGCGATGTCGTCTCTACATGTTGAATATAATAGTTATTAAAATGCGTTCTGAAGTATAAAATTACAAGCTCGTACGATGTAACGCACGCAATTATGCACAAAAGCACACACGCACAGAAACTCAACCACCTTAACAGCTGTATCGAAAGAAACTAGGTATATTCACANATATAGACAGCTGGGGCTTCTTGAGTTCGCCAGAACCAACTCACCCTGGCCAACACACCGCATACACACACCGTCCAGAGCAGCGACCTGGCATGTTTCCAACGGGAAAGTACACCAGCATTTCGACTTCATATTGGCGCCGAAACATTTCTTTTCCAGCATCAACAACGCGCACACAAGTACTTTTGTGGCGCCGACATCGGCAGTGACAACGACTTAGTGCTCATCACCATCAAGCCGTAGTGCATTACAGAGAACCCTTGCACTAGATTGGACTTGGAGACACTGAAAGATCCAAAAATAGCAGAGGCATTGCAAGCACAGATAGGTGGCAAGTTTGCAACCCTTAACATCCTAGATAGTGACATCGACACCATTCGCAACAACACCAAGGAAGCCCTGTTGATATCGGCCGAAGAAGTTCTTGTGTGTGAGAGAGGGGGGAAGCTCAAGAAATGGGTGACGAACGAGATCAGGGAGCTCTTCGACAAAAGAAGAGAACTGAAGCAGGAGAGTTACACCATCCTGAAGAAGGAAAGGAAGAAGATGAAAGATGCCATTTTTAACGTCATCATATTTGAATGCACCCATCTACACGAGTGATACTTAAAATAATACAGTAGTAATTATGGGCTTGCGGTGTTTAAGATTAAACAAACTGACGGTACGGCTATAAGTAACTCTTTATTAAAAATACTATAAACATAGTATATATATCCCTTTTATATATGTAATGTATTTATCCTATGTAATGTTAAATTGCCAATGTTTACCTTCGACAAGACGTTGTCTATGAATGTAAGGGAAGTAACTATGTCAAATAATTGCAGTTAGTAGTAAAAAGGTTAACTTGTTTCGTTTTTGTTTAATAAACAGTTATTGTATACAAATTGTTTATAATTAATCAATACGTTTAAAACGATACTGTCATCTGTATACGGATGCGTAAGCTCATTTCTCGGATGTGCATACACACAGATATAGTCCGCGGAAGAATATAATGATTCCCTTTTGCAGTTTTGTCGATACCTTTACCCCCCAAACGGATGACAAGGCCCTGTTCTCAAACACTGTTTCAAACAAAAACAGGTTACTGTTAGCGAACTACAATTAATGCAGATTTAGATAATGTAGATATATGTATACCTGATCATTTTGAATATTAAACATATAGTTTATATTTTTTCAGTGCAACACTGAATAAATAATTGATTGCTATACCAAAATAATAGACCAGGAGCCGATTCTTCAAAGTGCTAAGACACACATCTTAAGACATATATATATATATATAAAACATCTGTATATTAAGAAGGTTTTATAAATAAAAGCCAATCTTCAAAATGAAAACAAGTAAAGGAAATACAAAAATCGACGAACTTCTTTGAATTAGATTCTAGTTTGTGTTTAATATTATAATTTTTTATATTAATGTCAAAAGCAACATAAAGATTCAGAAAAGTTAATTAAATTAAGACAAGAAAAACGCACAGACGCCTAAACGTCTAGCCACAATGTCCAGCGCTTTGTTCGAGCTTGAGATCGAAGTTCAAGTTCTGAGAGGGTTTTCTGTGGAAACTTTTAAAGCATACGTTTTGTGATATCAATAGAATTGAATGATTAATCAATTCAAAGATAATTCGGTTATTTAGACATTTAATTTCAAACGGAGTGGCAACACTGAGGCACATTGAAAAGAAAGATAAAACAAGTATATCTGAGTCAGCAACGTCACGACATTTGTTTGCGTTGTGTTGAGATCAATTTACGTCGTCTGTGTATTTTATTCACAGCTTATTTTTCTGGCTCCGTTAGGAAACATTTTTTTTAATCAATTCCGATATTTTAGAAATGATGCACCAACAAATGTTAATTTACAAAGTTTGATCAAACCAGTCAACTTGATAAATACACAACTCAAAGCAGTTACTTTTTTGCTATGCAAAACATGCTTAAACATAATGGAAGGTAGAATATATTTAGATTATAGTCTATCAACATGAAGTTATTACATAAGGTGATTGACCCATAATGTAAACGCAGAATTTAGACAACACGCGAGGTATGTTTACCTTCGATATATGACCTTGACATTGAAGGTAGCCATTGTATGTGACATATCATCTCGAATATATAAACATGTTCGACAATCTATTTTAAAATCCAGTTTATGTCCAAATGAACTAGTTTTAGCATGACTCTCATTTATCCGATATAGACACCAGCTGACCATTTTAAATTTCATCGAAAACAACATTACTTTGTATTCCTCAACATGAAGACAGATTGTATAAAATGTCCCAAAGTCGGAAAAACGATTCGGAAGTTTTTAGTTAAAAAATATTATTTAAAATATCTATAGCGCATCAGGTTCAGATACGGTAGGAAGTTTGATGGAAAATGTGGAAATTACACAAATTACTTTTACGATAAATTTATATCGTTTCATAAACAACTACCTAACGATGCAGTTACAGTTCACGAGGCAAACAGGTCAGCAGTGAAGCAGAAAAAGATCAACGAAGACATTTCTTACTCTCTAGAACAAAATACGAAGACATTTCTTATGGCAAGCGAAATGCAC